>JAKJJM010038899.1:0-10068 GCA_021901965.1 Pipa carvalhoi
CACCGATTTCCATAATATGGAAATCGGGACTGCACTTATTAAGCCCGAAAAGACTCCGGTGGAGTCTTTTTGGGCTTAATAAATACCGCCCTTAGACTTAAACAAAACATGAATTTTAGCATTCATGTCTCTGGGAAACATAGGATGTGGTGATAGCGAGCTGTGCACAGAGCAAGGGAGCTGGTTAGGGTTTCATTTATTCTGTGGACTTTTCAGCAGCTCTCTGGTGCATCATTCAGTAGTCATCATATGCTTTCCCTAATTATTTTCTTGTTAGAATATGCACTAAACACCACTGTTTTTCCTCTATTGGAACCAAGGGCAAAATTTATAAAAGTCAAAAAGGCTGATTTTGGCTGTTTCAAATTTTATCGATGGTATAAAAACGGGCACAGTTTGAAAAATACCGCTTGTTACTTTTCCATCGCTGTTTTCCAATTGAAACTTTTCGATCGATATCATTTGATCTGCTACCATGACACTTTCCCAGCAGTAACAGATCAAAAGATATCGATCAGAAAGTTTCTATTGGAAAACACCGATCGATATTTTTCAAATGGTTACCCATTTTCGTACCATTAATAAAATTCGAAAAGGCTGAAATCAGCTTTTCGACTTCTATAAATTTTGCCCCAAGTGTTCAGGGCATGCTTCATAGGTAGTATTGAGAAGAGGACTTTTTTGAAAGTCTGAAAAGCAATAATTACTATTGCTTCTAATTTTGGAATAGACCCTGAATGTTCTACAAATACAAGTCTTTAAAATTGCAAGCTAATGTCTGGCTGACTGGCAATCTTGATCCTGGAGCAAGTCTCAAATGATATATTTTCATACTCTCCACCATCTTTCATTTGAGGATTCTGTTCTCCAAATACACTGTGGAATCTGTCATCAACAATATGGAGGCACTAAAACACTGAGGGCCTTAATGACTAAAGTCCAAATTCACCTGCTGAATTTACCTTGCTACAATTTGAGTCACATCGCCAAAATAGTCACGAATTCACTCCTCACTATTGACTAAGTGGAGAATACACTTGTCGAACAGGCGGACAGTGGCGAACACTGTCACATGTGTAGTGTGGCATAGTCAGGTGGATAGAAGTAGGATAATAAGTCATGTGGAGTCAGGTGAATTCGACAAGTGAAGGGCAGTGATGTCAGTCTCACCATATCCCACTAACTGTATTGTGTGAATATTTTATCTATTTCTATGTCACCTTGTCCCTAGGTCATGTTGTCATTTACTCAGTCGCCATTGTCACTTTTGAATGGTCACCTTAGCACTTTAGACAACACTGGAGCCCTGCCATCAACCCCCCAATTTGTCACTGTGAAGTGGCAAAATCAAACAGGTGAATTCGGAGCAGTTTACCTAGTCGCATTGGCACCTTCGCACGACTTCGCCGCTTAGTCACTAGTCGAAGTACCTGTACACTCGCATGCAAAATGATACGAAGAGCACCATAAGATTGCGACTATCATACTTGCCTGAAATGGTCACATATTCGCCACTTCACACAGTTTAATCAATAAGAGAACATAGGGAAGTGGAGAATAGATGTGAATTCATAACTCTACGCGCCTGTTTGGACTTTAGTCAATGAGGCCCTGAATCCTCTTATTACACTATACTAAATGGGGATCTATTAAAGGAGAATTATAGCCTTGAATTTTTTTTGGTATTTTAATGCTCATCCAAATTCTTATGATAACTGCAGAAAACGAAACCTTAGCACAAAAATGTTGTTTTAGGCCAGCGGTCAGCAAACCCCGGCTCTAGAGGCACATGTGGCACTTTAGGTGCCGCGTTGTGGCTCTGAGCCAGGGTTTTGGTCCCTCCCACCCGCCCATGACTTCTGACGCTTAGTATTGTAAGCGTCGGCAGGTCATGTGATCGGGATCGGAACTCCGCCCCCTTTACGGCTCCACACTAAGCAGTCCTGGAGGAAGAGGGAGTGAAATGGCTCCCTCCTCAATAGAGTTTGCCGACCGCTGTTTTAGGCTATATTTTACAGCCTGAAAAACAAATTTGGTTTCTTGGATTTTTTTTAGTTCCCCTTTAAACCTTCATAGGTAACTGTGTTAAATGTTCCTATCTAGAAAATGCCTTAGAAACAATGTGGGCCTCCTATATCTGAAAAGGGGAATCAAACATAAACTGTTCAAGAACATTTTTATCACCCAAAAGAATTCTCAACTCTCAGGCTCGCGTAAACCCATTATTCCCTATGGAGTTGGTCCTGTCATTTAGCCTAAGTTCAAAATATTTTCCCATTGAAAAGAAACATTGATATTGATCTGTAATGGAATATACCATCATAGTAAAGCATTGCAAAGTTTCCCCCTGATAACAGATCAATATTTATCAATAACGATTTAAATCGATGGGGAAACATTTTTATCAATCCTTTGTAAATCAGGGAAATCGAAAAAGTACAGTGAAACAAAAACTGACTGTGAAATGGGGTGATATCAATCAATATGGTTGAAAAGCTTTTAGTAAATATGCCCCTTAGAGTAGAATTCTAATTATAAATATGAACACATTACATTAATTTGAAAATATATATATCTTATATTTGTAAATTAAACAAAATCAAACTATGGAAAGAAGCTGATTTGTCAAATTTTACAAGCAGGATCTGCACACCAAGATATTAACCAATATGTTAACCACTAACAGCACCTCCCCTAACTGCTTCCTTTGTGTGTTGATACACACAGGTGTGTGAATGGGAAAGGAGAACATATATATACTGACAGATTTCTCAATGTTCACAGTTTTAGTTTTTAGTTTTATTGATACATATAGAATGTACAAGCAAAAGAAAAATCATTTGTATCTGGTATTGTCATAACAATGATTTAATGTTTCAACAAGTGCCACTATGTATACAAATATGTATACAAATGTGATACACTCATCAGGGATATTCTATTTGCAAACAGTAGATAATGGTAAAATAAGATTTTTGCTTTTGGGGAGTCCTTTTTTTTTCTATAAACAGAACTATCACAGGTTTTTGTAACACATTTCTTCGAACTGAGTTGCTGTATTACAAGTGGAAGTAATCTGCAACACTTTTATATATTTTGCCTCTTCAAACTTTTATGGGAAAACAGGTAAATAGCTTAATTATTGTTCAATCCCAGCATAAACTGCCATAAGCATCTTTATATAATCCATATCATTATATTGTTGTCATCTTAATTGAACTTTTTTTATAGTCCAAATATGTTAAAGAGCAGCCTAGATATCAATCGTATTAATAAATGTGTGATGGGAGCTGCTGGAAAACAGCATCTTCTTGTGACCCAAAATTCTGGGATATTCAAAAACAAGTATATACTGGCATCAGTATCAGATTAACAGGAGCTTATAGGCACATAATATATAGTGCATTAGGCCACACCCACTCACTGACCACACCCCTTTGTACAAATAAACACATTAAATTATACAGTGAACTGAAGTGCTGTGACTTATAATTTCATGCAAAGTGAAATAATAAATGTCAGAATCCGTATTTGACTAATAAATATAATTCTCAATTAGAATCAATTCCCCCTGCCTATGTGCCTGACTAGGAATGAGGCACCCTTCTGACTGAGCTGCCTATGGGCATGTGCCTCTTGTGCCTATAAGAAAATCCAGCTCTGACTGACATTGTGCTACAAATTGTAGCAGAGACTTTACTGCTACTGAATAGCAGATACAGAAGTTGTCAGTATAAATGAGCCCTTAAATACACCAGTTCTTTAGCAGTGGAGTCTCATCTAAAGTACTGTGCTGATAAACTCCCAGGCTGCACTAATGAAAACAATGCAGGTACAGATTTCCCCATAGGATTGAGAGTTTCTCTCTCCTAGCCAGAGACCTAGACAGAGGTGATAAGAAGTATTTTAATATTCAGATGTTTAATCTGACTTTTGTAATTATGAGCCACACAAAGAAAGCATCTCAGATCAGTATAATTTTGTTAGTGATTAATTGTGCAAATGGGCGTGGTCATTTTGTGGCTGTGGCCTAAAACACTGTGCATACTGTGCCTATAAACTCCTGAGATCTGAATCCATCCAGCACTGAACAGCACAATGGTTTCCTTACAGCATTGTAGCCTGAGTTGGGTTATGGAGCTATGTTTTTCTGTTACGTGATAGCCTGAGCTGACTAAAGGGACATCTATCCACTTCCTTAAAAAAAATTTTTTGCAGATGATGAAGATTGCTTTAAGCAAATGCTTTGATTATAGTCTGTTAAAACATACAGGGGCTTATTAATGAAAGTGCAAATTTGACTGTTAAAGTGAAATTGTATCATTTCGGGTCACAACCATCCAATAGTTACAAATTCGCTACTCCTTATTCGCTAAGCTGCGGTTTCTTTTACAGAAAAAAAAATGCAAACAACTTCAGAAGTGGTTTCTTGCACAGTGCAGCATAGTCAGTCAAACAGTAGTAGGACATAGAGTTAGATGTAGTGATACGTAGAGACGTCAGCCTCACAACGTCCCACTAACTTAATTAAGTGAATATTACATTAATTTCTATGTCATCTTGTCTTTAGTTCATGATGTCACTTGGTTGCCATCTTTATTGTCACTTTTAAGTGTACAGTTGTATTACACCAAACCAGAGGCCTGCCACCAGCCCCCTACTTCACACTTTGATCTGGTGAAGTCAAACCAGCGAATTCGACAGACATCAAATGTTTGATGAATAGGTGAATTACCTGTGTACAGGCACACAAAGTCATGCAAAAAGCAAGTCATAAGTCAGCAACTGTCGTAAGCATTCAAATTGGATGCGAATTTGGACTGGTGTGAGACTCTGCAGACTTTCACAAATATGGCCCACAATGTCCAGGGCAGTGAGAGCAAAAAACTAAGCAGAAATTAGTTAAAGGTGTGGCATTCTGCAAACCCTAACAAAGTCATAGAGGTGCACTTCTAGGTTTATTTAAAAGTGAACAATGCAAAAAAAATCAACAAGGCCTACAGTGTATTGTCAATAAGGATAATATCACTCATGGTTTCAATACCTCAAACCAATACCCCATTCTCTTACCTTGTATGCAGGTGGGAACCATTTCATTGATGCGGTTTGGGTACACATTTCTTCATTACATACCAGTATTGTACAACACTACTTTAACCAAGGCAAATAAACTTTATTTCCTTTGTAAAGTTTACGTTCCTTGATGGTTTAACATCTTTTGTATTTATTATTGTTAAAAAACACTATTTTCCTTCCTTTTAAAGACATGATTTGTTTGCGCATTACAATAGCATACATAGCCTAGTAAGCATTTAGTAGCATTTACTTTAAGTCTGTAACATTTATGATATTTGTGCCTGAATATGGGATATTTGTCTCATCCTTCTATTCTAACACAGCAGTTCTGTTTTGCTTTATGACTCCTATTCAGGTTACATTTTATATTGTTTAAATGCACAAAGAAAACATTTTAATGATGGTGACCCTTTAAAAATGAGATTTTATAATGAGAATATCTCTTTAAATCTAATGTTCTTTAGTAACTACTGTTGTATGGGTAATATTTAACTGAAGTGAAAGTGAGTATAAGACAGTGACATTCTAAGTCACCAGTCTGTTAGGAAAAGTATGTTAAACAACAACAAACCACAACAGCATTACATGGTCATATCTGACAAAACCACCCACTGCTTACAGAAGTTAAATACTGTCGGCTAATAACCACAAAGACCTCTTCCTAAATAAGGTTTTAAAGAATCTCGAGTAAACCAGAGATCACTGATTTCACAAAATCTCTCTGGCCAGTAAAGTGCTCTACCTGACTGTATTTTAAATCAACAGGAAAGAGTATATATTGCTGTACCCAGTATTATAGACCCAGGGATTCATGGACTCATCCTCCTGTACACACAAACAACGGAGTAATGCTCCACTTTACACTACTGTAATCTATTGTACATCAGTCTTTCTGTAGCCCAAAAATCCACTTATCACCTCTATACAGAACTCTGCTGCCTTGAACTTCTTCCTCTCAATCAATTACATCCCCTAAAGTAAAATCTCTTTCAAAGATCTCTATTAAACTGTGCATTCAATATAAAAATCAGATTATGACCTGTAACTCACTTGATAGCCTTGTAGTAAGTTATACTTCAACATATATCCTATGTTCTGTGAGTGATATATTCTGAACACATTCTTAATTAAGACAACCCTTTTGCACTTGACACTATTTTCCCATACTGCACCTTACCTCTGGAATTCTGCAGCAATCAGCAAACATATACGTTCATACATTTGAAACCACTACTGAAACCAGCTAATCAGCAATGCATACACTGCAACTAAACACCATGCGCTGCAACACCTTGCTAATGTGCACTTAAATTCCTACCTAATTTGCCTTCTTGTGCATTATGATTGTTTTATTCAGGTGTCCCTTCATGCAAGTGCATTAACAAGTCAAAGTCCAGTTACCAGTAGAGTCTGATAAGCATAACATAGCGTGTGTCACTATACAAATCGGTGTACACAGAACTTGATTTCAGCATTATAGCTCATGACCCTGTCTTTGGCCTTTGGCACACATTAAATGAGAAAAGGAAAATTGCCGCTAGATCAGCATGGCTATTACTCCTATGCAGTGCTTGGACAAATGTCATCCTTATGATTTATTTATTGTTTTGCAGTGTTCTTTTTATTGTTTATTGGAGCCATGTTTTATTGGGCATCTCATGTAAGAATTATCTAAAGTTCAGTGGACAGAGCCAGGGTTTGTTTACTTAACAGAATAAATATGGCTGCAACAATATAAGAAGGAATACAAGTCATGAATTTAAATTTAAAGATAATAATATATTTCCAAGTGCTATATAGAAACAACTGCCATACCAAAGCAAAGGGAGTTTTGTATTTTCTCTGGTGGAACTGGTCGTTTTAAACAGCAGAAGATTTGGAAATGAAGCCCACTGACATCTAGACAAAAATGGCTTCCCATTGAAAAGATTTGTAACTGCTTTTGGCTTGTGACCACAAACACTAAATCTGTGAATTTTCTGTAATAAAAATCCTTTTACGAATAAAGCACTGCCAACTGTCTGCTTTTAAGAGACATTGCTTTCAATCGAAACTGTGTCAAAAAAAGTTCTTCTTTTCAACTGAAAAAAACATACATTTCCTCTGCACGTTTCTAATCTAAATAGTCCCTTTCAGAAAGGCCCAGGGCTAATAAACGAATAAATACATTACAAATACAGACTAGTTTAGGATAAAGAAACCATTCTGATACGGTTCTCTCATCTTTAAAGGACCAGTAACACCATAAAAAAACAAACAGAAAGCTAGGATTTTTTTTAAAGTTTTAAAATACATTTATATGAGTATTACTCCAATAAGTGACATGGCAATCACAAATGGTAACCCATCTGGATTTACATGTCAGCTATTTCTACATTGTACTGGTAAAAATGGTATATTTGACATTGGACAATTCCAACTAATAATTCCAAATTATTTTGGGTTTGATTTCTTTTTATTTCAGCTATTTTTACTGGTCCTTTAAACCAAGCATTTCGTTACTCTTAGGGTTACATATATATTTGACAACATTCCCAAAATTCATGAACTGTTTTGTCAACCCCATTTTTGGGTACCTCTGCCCATTTTCACATAACTGTACCCTTTTTGGTGTTACATGCCCACAATCAGTCCTGGGAAATCAGGGCAGATGGCAAGTATGCTTAACATTTAGGGGGTCATTCCGGTAGCTCCGAATTTTCTGTCCCGAATTCACTGATAGCGAACTCCCATTATAAAGTCGCGACCACGACAATTCTCCCATTATAAAATCGCGACCGCAACAATTTTTTAGTCGCGGTCGCAACTTCATAATGGGAATTCACTATAAGTGAATTCGGGACGGAAAATTCGGAGCTACCGGAATGACCCCTTTAGTGGCACTAAAATAACGGAAAAATAAGAAAGCATTTTTCTGTACTCAAAATCAGATACTAGCAAATTGTTTCTAGTGTGCAATGAAACCATATCAGACTCCAGCTCATCAAGTTATTTATATGTATCTGATATCTTGTTTTTAAACACACATTTATATATAAGGCAGCCTTCATTCATGCAGTTTTGCAACAGGACAGAATTCTAGACACACTCAAGACAGTACGAATCTGCATTTCTTAGTAGACTTACCTTTGCACTGATACAAGGTGACGAAACTAAGCAGAAAAGCTATCCACAGACGCATGGTAAATCTAAACAATGAGATTCAGCTCCATAAACCTGATAGAACACAAGAGGAACAACACTGAATTTAGTAAGTCATTGACGCATTGATTCTCTGTTGCTCATAAGCAGCCAATAGTTTTCTTTAAAGTCCTGTTAGAGAGTACTGACTGACACCTGCATTTGTCATTCTTTCCTCTGTGTTTCTCCGCCTCTTCTTTGCACCAACTGAAACAATTTTAGCAGTGGTTGTTCACCTTTACCACGTAAAAAGCAGGAAATGAAGTTGATGACTTCAGCCTTCCAATGAGACATTTTGAGTGAAAACAGATTATACTGGTTAATAAATTGAGCATGTTATTTTCATATCCTTTTTTTCTATAAACACAGTGGTGCCTTTGCATAAGACTGTTTCCCAGTTATGACAAAAAAAGGGAGGTCACAGACCAATTCTAAATGTATACCTGTACCACCTTGCCTGTATTAATGAGTGCATACCTTGAGCACAACTTGTACAGCAATTTTGCTTTTCTTTGTCCATTTATGAAGTATTATACTATTTAGAAAAATGTTATATACATACTACTACATTTTTTTTTTAAATAATTCGATTTAGCCCAATAAAATTGAGATAGAGGTTTATCTAAATAATTGAAATTTTTTTGTTTAAAGTCAGCGGTGCTTGTCTGAATGTGTATGTAAATTTTGGTAGGAAGATCATTTTAATGTGGTTTATTTTCCTAAATCATCTGATTGGTAGGGTGGACCATAATTTGAGTTTGTTTTCGAATTGCTTTACTAGGGGATATAAGTTTACTTCTTGGAATTTAGTGTGGTCTTTGTGTATCCAAATACATAAGTATTTAATTGATGTTACTCAGGTGAGTCCATATGGTAGTGGAGGTTGTGGATTGGGTAGTTTGTTGAAGGGTAATACCGTACTTTTGGACCAATTTATACGCAGTCCTGAGTAATATATATGCCTATTTATAGTTGTTAGAGACTCTTCTAAGGAGGTATTGCTGTCTGGTAGAAATAGTAGGGTATCATCAGCAAATATTGATACTGTTTATTTTAGAGTATTTAGAGTAAGACCTTGGAGATGTGGGGACTGTCTTAATATGCAGGCTAGAGGTTCCATTGCTATTGCAAATGTAGGGGGGAGAGGGGACATCCTTGTTTTGTACCTCTTTCATGGTGTATAGGAGGAGAAATTTGTATGTTTGTTTTAATTTCAGCTGTTGGGACACATATAAGGCCCTCACTGTGTTTTTGTATTTTGAGGATATACCCATTTGATGCATAGTTTCCAAGAGGTATTTCCATTCTATTGAATCAAAGGCTTTTTCAAAGTCAAGTGACACTAATATTCTTGTGTTGAGTGATTGCTAGGTTGGTGTATGCTCTACATAGGTTTATATAAGTGCTACAGTTTGGTATAAATCCTTCCTGGTCTGTATGTATCAGGCTAGTGATGTGTAGGAGCATTCATTTGGCTAATATTTTGACGACATTGTTAAGTAGCAAAATTGGCCTATACGATGAACATTCCTCTGTGTTCTCAGACATTCCCCTAGTTTTAATAAAAGTATTACTAGAGCTTCTTGAAATGAATTTGGTAATTTATTGTTTTCTATGGCTTCATTAAATAGATCTTTTAGTATTCGAGTGAGTGTTTCTTTGTATAGCTTATATAATTCAGTTGGTATGCCATCTAGGCCAGGTGTTTTGTTTGGAGCCATTGAAGAGATGGCTTCTTTTATTTCTGTTTCTGATATAGGTGATTTTAATGATGTATTGTGAATTGTTGTGGCTAGTTTGAGTTAGGCAGAC
>JAKJJM010038936.1:0-10336 GCA_021901965.1 Pipa carvalhoi
TACCTTATATAATTTACATTTAAAAATTTTGGCTCTTTAAAAAAATTTCAAGCATCGTATTGTTGATATTTGGCTCTTTTGACTAAAGAGTTTGCCTACCCCTGCTTTAGTGGAATGTATAATTACATATACATATTGCTGAGTGTTATGAATTGATCAATAGTTTACTTGTCTAATGAAGCTAAAATAATGAAAGCAAACATCCTATTACCTTTTGTTAAATGATCTAGGTAGTTTTGCTTCTGTTGATACATTAGCCCCTTTGTGTCTGGTACCCAAACTAACTTTAAGGGTTGGGGACTTGGGGAATAATTTTTTATTTTATCTTCAGCTGGGCCCATCACAGCAGGGTTGGACGAGTGCGCTTGTGCCCACTGCTCAGAATATTTTCTTGTCTCTTTAATACCCTTGAGTCCCGTTGATTTTCTTGTTTCCTTACTATTTTTTTTTTGTCTCCAAACCACCCACCTCTTTTACACATTGCTTAGTGCAATTTTATATTCCAGTAGGTGCCCACTGGCGTGCTAGTCTGACACTGTATCACAGTGAAGGTACTTTACCTAGAATATATTGGTAATGCCAGGAAGAAATTGTAAAGCTTGACCCCAACTGCAGCCTCTGTTTGCTTTAGGCATCTGATTGGTCCCACTTTGATGATACAGTTTACAAAAGGTTTTAAAATAAAGATTCCCCTTTGAATGACTGGCTGGCAAAATTTCCTGGAAATATAGGCAGGACCTGCAAGGAATAGTATCAGTCTGTGGCTTCCAAAATGTCTTTTGCATGAAATCTACATATCTACTCTAACAAGTGCTTAAAAGAAGCTGGAGGAGAGCCCTATACAGATTATCAGTAGTATTTAAGCTAGTATGTGCTGAGCATAATACGCTCATGTGAACCTAGCCTAAGGCTGGGGTCACACTTTCCGATTTTCAGCTGAGCTTTTTAAATTAGGCTCATTATTGTCCATCTTGCAAAAAACAATTGGATTATTACACAGGAAACAATGGAGACTATTTTTCCAGCTCAGTTGAAAATTAGCTTGTGTGACCCCAGCCTTAATAGGTAAGAGCTTTAGATACAGGACAACAGCAATACTATTTGGAGGACAAGCAGGTTGAAGAGCACAAGTCCTTGATTCAGAGCCCTTCTTCCTCTGGGTTGCTTTTTACAATGTACTTGGGACTACCTTCCCTCACAAGAATCGAGTACATTTCTGTGATCTAAACCTTACAGCCCAATAAACTGTGGGCTTAATGCTGCCAACTAATTAGGCGCGGAACATTTATCTGGAACCTCAAGTTAAGAAGAACAAAACAATAATATTGGTTGTCCTCCCCCCTTCCCTTTGTTTGGCCTTTATTATACAATAATAATATGGGGCATGCTGGCCATATATATGGATGCCACTCTCTTACTCAGTTTTCTAACATCACTAAGGGACTCAACAAGAACAGCATCACAGAGAACTGGAGCAGAAGATTAATAAGCACTGTAAACACTTTCAATGTAGATACATGTTAGGCAGCCCCAGTGGTGCCATAGTAAAGCATTGAAATTATATGTTGTGCTGCCTTCATGAATATTACAAACCTTGAAATCTAGAGTTTATAATCTACCACACCACCTCAGTTTACCCCTTCGTCTTGGCAGTGTCAGAGGTCATGTAACACTCCATGTATGTTTGTGAATCGTATTCTCCTGGGAAGTTACAAAAAATGTGCGCAATAAGATTTGTATTGAGTTTACAGTACAGGGAAAATACTCCAATCTTCTTGTTATTGCTGTAAACCTTCAATAATAGCAGATAATTTAATAAGCAATGAAATTGTAGTCTTCACTCCAACGCACACTAATAGGTACTTTAAAATACTTCCTCAGAGACAGTTGTCACTCTGGATGATATCCTTCCTCATCTTGCTTTCAGTAGCATATAGTAGTCCATTTCATCAGGATACTGTGGGATCATTGATAGCATTGGTTGGTATAGTAGATTTCTGTGCCATTTAGAGCAGCACATATCTTCCTGGTGTAATACATTCCCACACTGTCACATAGGACTCTGTGACCTTCCATATACATACTGTTGACATCACTGTTACACTAATATTATAACTCATTTGTACAAATCCTCATTGGAAGTCTATCTTGCACAACTTTAATCTAATGACACATACTGTTTAATTGTCACATACTGTTTACGTGATTAAAGCAAGGACAAATCCAATTTTAGTTCTTCACTGAGAGTTCTACTGACTGTCTTTAATTGTAGCTCATGCTGACTTTTTGTTTTATAATGTACTGCTTGGAATTTAACTTACCACTCTGCACAGTACTCGTAACTCCCCAGCAATATCATAAAGCAAAGCGGTCAGCTGTCCCTGATTTCTAACGTCAAGTGATTGATTGTCCATGGAAATAGTAAAACTAACCAACTGCACAATGGTTTTCTATTTACCTTTATCAGAATTAATTTGTCATTGTTTACTTATTCCGTAGTTGTATGTACTGAAAAGTTTACACTTGAAATGAAATGACTTTGCTTAGTATAAAGCAATCTCACAAATACGATATCTTGCAAGGATGTTTGACATGTGGTTATCTAACCGAACACAGCCATTATGTTTTTTAATGGTAATCACAGGTGTGTGTTTTTTGCACTTGTAATTAACATTACAAATGTAGGGGAGTGCTATGTGGCTTTCTAAAGCTGTTTGATCACCAGAATTTATCAAAGGGGAAAAAAACATTGAAATGAAACAGCCCAGGGAACCATTAAACGGACAGTAGCACCAAGTAATGAAAAGGTCTCAAATGTATTTATAGTTACTATATATTAAATTTGTGCTTCCATGAATTCTTCAATGTGTTTATAAAGTATGATATTTAGCTATTTAGCTTTAAAAATTGGGCTCTCAGGCATTACTGAATATGTATATAGACAACAATAGGGCTGTGAGGTCTGTTTAACAGACACAAACAACGTGACTTATCAGCAGACAAAAAACAATAACATTCATGAACTTCTCTTCAAAGATAAACATTTTACGAAAGTGATGTTTCTAAATAAGTCATCTATCCCAAATAATCTAAATGGGATTTTTTTTTGTGTTACTGGTCCTTTAAAAGGGCCTCGTTGACTAAAGGACGAATTCACCTGACAAATTCATCTCGTTACAATTTGAGTCAGATGCGTAGTGTGGCATAGTCAGGTGGATAGAAGCAGCCCCCTAATTAGCCAGTCTGATGTGGCAAAGTCAAACAGGTGAATTTGGAACAGTTCCCCTAGTTGCATTTGCTCCTTTGGCACACTCCTCCGCTTAGTCAATAGTAGAAGTACCTGTGCACACAAATTGATGCCAGCAGCTCTGTAAGTTTGCGACTATCGTCAACGCCCAAATTGGTCGTGTATTTGTCACTTTGCAGAGTTTATTCAGTAAGCGAACATAGGGAAGTGGTAAATAGATGCGAATTCATAGCTCTACGTGACTATTCGGCCTTTAGTCAATAGGGCCCTTAGTCTGAGATTACACCTGGTGTTTTGGCTTAGGTAGAAACAGTGTCAAAATGTGGCTGCACTGAGACAAAATGCAGACCATAGAGATAAAAATGAAACATATGTTCATGAGAACTGCAACTGAGTACAGTACAATTGTCTCTTTGTTGTGTTTTAACACACATGGAAATACCCAGAAGTTACATCTCAACATGGCAAATGTTTTATCACAGCCTTGTTTTGTTGCAGTTATATCCTCATGTGGCTGTATGATGCCAAATGCCAACCCCCATTATTAAGTATATGTATATATACCCTAAGCTCTGCAGCTTGTCTGATCAATTATTTGCAGGTGCATTGTACATTTCAATCAGCTTGCTTCAAAGTCTGAAACGGAAGCCTTTTACTAAAGTCTCATCAAAGAGATTTTTAAAATGACTCTGCAATATTCATGTATAAATAGTTAATAGATAATTCAGTGTAGAAATTCTTTTTACTAATTGTGATATGGTCCTTTAAAGGTGTGCACTACTCAGCTGTATATAGAAATGGCAGCTTTACAGGAGCTAAAGAGACAGGAGGCTTGTAATGCAGAGTGTAGAATTGATCTTCATAAGGATGTTATAAATCTGCTTTTCCTTAAATTAGTCTTTTGTTTCAATGGGCTATTTAGCTTTCCCTGAATACCAGTGAAGTACAGCGAAGTCATCCTCACAATGTCCACTGACATTAAGTGAATAATACATCCCTTTCTATGTCACCATATCCCTAGTTCATGTTGTCACTTAGGGGGTCATTCCGGTAGCTCCGAATTTTCTGTCCTGAATTCACTTATAGCGAACTCCCATTATAAAGTCGTGACCGCGACAATTCTTCCATTATAAAAAGATTTTATAATGGGTATAATAATTTTATAATGGGTATTCGCTATAAGTGAATTCGGGACAGAAAATTCGGAGCTACCGGAATGACCCCCCCAGTCACAGTCTTTATTGTCACTTTTGAATAAACAGTCACCTCATGCCACATTGGAGTCCTGCCATCAACCCCCTTCTTTGCCACTTTCATCTGGCAAAGTCAAATTAGCCTTTCTGGAGTATTATACCTTACCAAATTCATTACATTGACAGACTAATTACCTGTGTATGCACACGCAAACTGTGAAGAGCTCTGTAAGTCAGCGACTGTTGTAAGTGTCAGACTTTAATGACTAAGCCCCTAAAATCACTGATAGTTACGTGAATAAGATGTCAGCGGGTGAGTTATATAAGACAGTGAGCAAACAATTTATGTTGAAAGCAGCAAACGTGGGCAGACAATTGGGTCAGAGCATCTTTGAAATGGCAGGTCACGTGGGTTGTTTCCAGAGTGCAGCGGTTACAACTTAACAGGGAAAGTTTCCCAGTGGTGAACTAGATGCATGGACACTGGTGCCTAAGCTTCATAGATGACAAGTCCAATCCGTGTAGAGCATACCTAGCAAATTTAACAGAACAGCTACTTACACCAGTAACATTGCCATTTGGATAGGCATGGCAGTTATTCTGTTATTCCTACATAGAACTTCAGTGATTAATGTTGATTTTGTTATTTTTTTTATTGTTTTATGAGTTGTTCTTCTCATTGCTGGTGGTAGCCATCTTTTATCTAGTGGGCTGAGGCACTTCATGAAAAAGTGCGTGTGTGTTTGTGTGACTCCATGTCTAGTTGGAAACAGCGGTTTTATTACTAAGCACGTGACAATGTGTGGAGTCCCAGAAGCAAAACAGTTAAATTGACATTGAAGATAAGATCAGGTGGGTGAGTTGCACATTAGTACATTAAGTAATGAGTTTTGTAAAGAGTGCAGATGGCACGCCCCAGGGAAAATGTGGCTGATCATTACTGCTGTCCTTTTATTTCACTGAGCCCAAACAGCTGACACTTTCCTCTCTCTTCTCCTATATGTTACAGGGAGATTATACACATGATAGTATAGGATATTTAGAAGAGAGGTAGATAAGCAGGGAGAAATTAGGGCTTATATAAAGCTGTGCAATTTCAGTGCTACTCCATGAAGTTCTACTAGATGCGTTGCTTGAAACAAGTAGTGACATTCTATTCTTAGCAACTGTTGAATTTGCATAACCTCTCATTACTCCCCATTCTAATATTGTCTGACTCACGATGTGTCCACCATTTGCTTGTTCGCCATGCCTATCCGCCACCTAGTCACTAAGGAGAAGCAAATTTGTGGCTTCAACAGCGTAGTGGTAAACAGCAATTAGATCCATAGATAACTCCCCAGCACTCCAGTGGATAAGTAAAAAAAATGTTTTATTTAAATGATTAAAAATGCAACATGTAGATTAATACTATTCTCTACAAACAATCCTATGTGTTTTCTGCCTCCCGGCACTTAGTCATGGATTAAAATTGGTATATTAACTGGTTTTCCACTGGAGCGGCAGGGAGTTTGTCTATGGAATTGCTGTTTACCACTAGGATTTGGGAAGTTATGTCCCTAGAGCACCTGGATGGGCTGGGTTGTGAGTACTATTGACTTATTATACCATACATATCATTGAGCCACCGTTTTGGTTCCTTGCAAATCCTGGTGTGAAACTTAGTTCCCCAGTCAATATCCCCCCTAGTTCAGTTCTGTCTACTCAGGCAATACAGGGCATTAATCCTGGGTACAGGTTTTATTCTGCTGTGGTGGTCCGAGTCATTCACACATGGATCAAGATTGATTTTACTGTGCATAATGTAGCAGTACTGTGCACTTGTACAGGCTTTGCTCACTTAATTTTTTAAACTTCTGAACCAACTCCACAGGGTCCTCCCAATTACAGATACAGACACCTTTCCTCTTTACATTGTTGATCACACATCATAAAAGGGTCCCCTGGTTCACTGGGTGCTGTTCAGCAGTATAGGCTGCACAGATGTAGTTCAACACTTTTATTACGCACAGGACAACTTTCTGCAGTAAAACATGCCATTCTTCCACACTCCATGCACCGCCTGAAACTCAAACAGTCCTGCTGTATCCAAGAGGAATCTAGTTAAATTCTGTTACTCTATGCTCCTATCATATGTACTGGTAATACCATATTAGCAATGAGTTACTATTAGTACTTCTGGATCTCAGGTGACACTGAATAAATGTGCTGTACAAATAGAATATTGGGATAACACTATACAGGCACGCTGCGCGCCCAGGATAACGCTATACAGGCACGCTGTGCGCCCGGGATAACGCTATACAGGCACGCTGCACATACATAAATAGCCTTTTGGTAGCCAATTCAATGTTGTATCTGATCCAGCTAAAGAGGTTCCACATGCATCATTGTTCTTATGTCAGCAGGAGAAACCTTTTATTTTATTTCTTTATTATACATGTTCTCTTGCAGAATTAATTTATAACTTTACATAGCAATTATGAATCATAATGACTAGAGAAACATATAAACAGAATCTGCTGATAAAATATAAATAATGTTTCTCGGGCACTAATGAAGATCTATTCCAACCAGCTGGCTTTGCTTTCAGGATGGTTGAATATTGTAATTAAATTACTCCAAGGGCGAGGTCCCCAGGAGCAGTAGTTACAGTCCAGTGTCACAGCGCAGTGTCCTGCAATGCAGCAGCCCTAAGGTGATTGTGGCCCTTTATGTTACTGCACCAGTACTATAGCAGGAATCTGATATTTGATTGTCTATATGGATCCTGAAAAACTTAGAGGTGATCAAATGCTCTGACTATTCCAGAATAGCTCACTGTGTTGTAGAGTGGTATCACATCCGTGCACGGTGCGCAGCTGCAACTAATCACGTCTGCATTTTAAAGCAATTTTATTCTGTAATCTGATTTAAATTGTAGCTATCAAGGGGAAATATGAAGGGCATATTTATTATAGAAAGTTCCTGAGAACTAAATCACAGCCCAGAGACTACCTTACTTGCGTTCTGCACACTGCCTGGAGAAGTATAGGTAAATGTTGTACTCTTAAAGTGAAATTTATTAAGCTCGAATACTCAGATTCGAGTCTTTTCGGGCTTAAGCTCACGAGATTCTCGCGAGATCATCCCGCGGGAATTTCGATTTCCGTATTCCGGAATCGGGTCTTTCGACCGAAAGGTAGCCATAACATAGAAGTTATGGCTACCTTTCGGTCGAAAGACCCGCTTCCAGAATACGGAAATCAAAATTCTCACAGGATGATCTTGCGAGATCATCTCCTGTGAGAATCTCGGAAAGACCAATAGCGGTCTTTCCGAGCTAAATAAATTTCGTCCTTAGAGTTATATAAGAATGAAAAAAAAAAAAAAAACCATGTTTAGCATAATATCCGGGGCACTATTCCTGTGGAGTTTAGGTCTAGAAACACTACTGTTCTGCACAACCTTATTTGTATTTACTGCAATAATAGTGAGCTTCCATATTGCACCTCTGATGAGCATGATGAAAAAATTATCCGCACACACTCTTTGTCATCAGTGCTTTCTTGTGGCCAAATCGGGATGAAAATGCTTGAACCCATGTTGGAGCTAATTGTCCCTCATTTTTTGAGGTCCTTTTATTGTTCTCAGCAAGTTAATCCATAAGATCAATACTCTGACAATATAATTAGTCAACTGCACTACTTACTTTTATCTTAATAACTTATTCCTTTCTTTTTCCTGTAGGATGTATGCAGACCTCACAAACTGTACTGCTCTTTTGGCTACGAGTCTGGATTGCTTCTGGCCCAACCATCTTGTAGATCATTTCTTCACTGTTATCCACAAGAAATACTTCAAGACATGCTCTTTGACAGGGCGTCTGCCAGCTGACCCCCCTTTTCCCATCTTATGTTCCTTCATCTTTGTTCCCATTCTCATTACCCTTCTCATGACTGCATTGGTGGTGTGGAGAAGTAAGCGGAGTGAAGGAATTGTTTGACTCTTCTACACTCTTAATTGATTCCACCCCTTACCTACAGGCTTGCAGAAAAAGTTCTTCGGTCTTTGTAAAGTCCAAGTTTTTGCTTTAGTAAACCAGTAGAAGCCTATAAATAATATCAAAAGAAAATGACAGTTGACTATTTTTTTTGGGATCAGTCTTGCTTGTTTTGCGTAGGCGCTTGGGATTAAATGGTCAAAGAAACTAAAAGATTGACATTATTTCCACTTTCAACAGCAAAAAGGACTACAAGGTTATGTTTATCAACCCAAAGAGAACCCAAAAGACCTTCCAGATATAAAAAAAGAAGAGGAACTGAAATTACCCAAAATACTCAGTAAGCAGAAGAAAGAAATCCTCACATGGTTAATCCTCAGGAAACAATAAAAGTGCACATTTGAAATTTCTGTTAACAATGCAGGTGTGCTAACTTGGTACTCGTTCTTTTTGGCTAGATAACTTGATTTATCAAGTATTGCCATGCAAAATTTTAGCAATGTCGGGCCTATGCTATGAAAAACCTGGAGCAGTGCAACAATTTGAACTTGTACAATATAAATCAAAATGTATAAATTGTCATGAAGCTCCTCAGTCATAGCATCTCATTTGATATAGTGATTGATGCCTTAAGAGAAGTATTTTGGATTTGGAAATAGACATGATTAAGAATGTTTAGCATTGTTTCGGGGTGGGGAAGATACCTGCCTCCACACTTACAGAAATAAGTGCCAAATTACTAAGACGGTGACCAGCTTTGTAGTGGGCACAGGTGGAAATAAATAGAAATTATTGAAACCAATTGCATTAGTCATTTTATTAGGCATCAGTATACAAAATAAATGTTCAACCAGACTTTGTCATCAAGTCAACTCAATTCAACCAAGATGGCTGTGGCACCCAGCAATGAGTACAAAGTAGTAAAGTCAGTTCATTTAATTAGCAAAGAACTCTTGACTTTAACTTTCTGACTAATGCTGAACTGTAGCAACCAGAATCCTCTGCCAGCTGCCAGCTTTCAAAAATACCAGAAGCTCTACTTCAGCAAAGCTTAGAAAGTTTTCTACTAAAGCCCAGGTGACGAATTTGTGAAGGATTGCATTTGTCCATTTTATTAAAAGACATTTCATGAACCTTCCTGTAACACTCCTTGAGAAATGATCTCATGGTGCATAATAAACATACATGCTTTTTTAATCAGGAAAACATTTTTTTCCACAGCTAATTCATACCAATCTAAAGCGTAAGCACAGTTGATGCACAGAGAGTTCTGTTTTTTAGATAATGGATTGGCGTGTGAACTTGACAATTTCTTGCCAATTTCCTCATTTGTTTATGCCTTTGTTCTCCTCCTATTCTACAGATTTATTTTTCAAAATAAAATGAGATGCAGATTTTGTTTTGTTTTTTTAACGGTTGTCTGTTCTCTCTTCAATCTTTCATTTCTCATTATATTTGCTTAGATACTGGTAGACACAGTTAAAATAAAGATTTGTTGAAAGTAAAAGAATATGTCATGGTTTGGGTGATGTAATTACTGAAGGCCCTCTGACTATTTTGCTAAAATAAAAAAAAAGCATCAGGGTATCTCCATTGCCTGAGTCATAAACCACCTGATTACTAAACTTTACCATCTAGCAGGGCATGCGCTAACACATTGGGGGGTTATAAATTAAAGGGTGAATTCACCTACAGTGCCTTGTGAATGTATTCAACCTTTTGCCCCATTTCAGGCTTCAAACATAAAGATCTAAAATTTTAATTTTTTGGTGAAGAATCAACAAGAGGGACACAATTGTGAAGTGAAAAGATTATTGGTTATTTTAAACTTTTGTAAAAAATAAAAAACTGAAAAGTGGGGCGTGCAATATTATTCGGCCCCTTTACTTTCAGTGCAGCAAACTCACTCCAGAA
>JAKJJM010038938.1:0-14915 GCA_021901965.1 Pipa carvalhoi
TTAGACCAGTGCTTCTCAAAGTGGTGGTCCGCGGACCGGCGCCGGTCCGCGGCGAGGTTGATTGATATTGAAAATTAATGAGAAAAGCTGGGTGGCGGTCCACGAAAAGCTGGGTGGCGGTCCGCGGACCATCCTGATAAATTCGTTGCCGGTCCGCCGGCAACGAAAGTTTGAGAAGCATTGTATTAGACCACTCTATCCTAACTTTTATACACAGAAAAAGATAGGATAGAGTGGTTGTGTTAGTCCACAGATGCATAAAAATAAGTATTGCAGTAATTGGTGATACCTTTTTTTATTGGACTAACAGTCAGTTTATATAGACAAGCTTTCAAGAGGTCTGTCCTCCCTTTATCAAGTCTCAAGCAATACTGAGTTTAGGAGTGGGTTACATAGCCATAAAGACAGGCAAAAAGACATTATACTAAAATAAACAGACTATTGGAGCAGTCGTAAACACTGCTAGGAATCTGTTATGGTTGACAAGTGGTGGAGGGGTGGTGGTGGAATTCTTTGATACAGAGAAACTCACAGTTTAAAAGCAAACTGAAATTAATACATAATTTTCCATAATATAAAAGTATGATAGTGAGATAGAAAAACAGGCAAAAATAAATTATACTAAAATAAACAAATTATTGGAGTACAAAGCAATCAGGTGTCCTAAATACTGCTAGGAATTGATTAGAGCTTACAAGTGGTGGAGGGGTGGGGTGAATTCTGTGTTACAAAGACAATCAGAGTTTTAAAGCAAACAGAAATAAATACATACTTTATCATTATATAAAGTTATGATAGTGAAATATAAATCCAAGATTGAGTCCTGTATTTCTGGTATTAAAATGCATTATCATTTTGAGTTCAAAAGTTTTTTCTTTCTTGTTTGTTTTTAAAGTTCCCTTTGAATATTTTGATTTTTAAATGAGTGATTGTTTAGGTTAAAATGAATTCCAACTGGGGTGCAGGATTCCTCATTCTTCGGAGGCTGAACAGATTGCCTATGCAGGTTCATACTCATCTTTTTATATACATATAATATACCAGAGTTAAATATAAATACAGGGCTGAATGATGTGGAGACATGTCCATCCCAGATCCATTTGTTCTCTGTGAGTTATGTATGGAATAAGGAGTGCAGCAGTTATATCCCCTCTTGTGGTCTAAAGAGAAATTTTTGAGTTTTTAATCTGGAGTCTAGCACCCACATCCTTTAATTTGGATGTACCTGAACTACACGTGGTGCTAAATTGTATTAGCAATTTATCTGTTTTTAACATATATTGCTTTCAGTCCCCTTCAGAGGGCAGAGCTTACTCGCATTTCCCAGTGTCTACTTTTGGTTCCTTCTCTTCACTGGATTTTGGTTGAAGATTCTGCACAACAATCACAGCCTGTGGCAGATATACTTTCTCAAAGTGGCCTGCCTTACACTCATCTGCATGTGCAAACACCTCCCATGATGAAGCTCAAGGAGGGAGATCCAAACTGGCTAAAACCTCGTGGGGTAGAACAACGTAATGAAGCTTTAAGATGGCTTCAGCAGAACAGGTCACCAGGGGACACTGGTGTTGTTTACTTTGCTGATGATGACAACACTTACAGCATCCAGATTTTTAAGGAGGTGGGCAATATCCATTGTTTTGGTCTAACACAGAAGTAACTTTTTTTCTAGGAGTAGAAATGATTGATTCATCAAACATCCATTTTTAGGAATAGGAAGCACAGTAAAAAAACATTTTGCGTGTCAAAAACAATGATAAAATATGAAAGACTACTAAAATCCAGTTAAAAAAACATGAATCTGTTGTATTTCCCTTATGGCTATGCCTGCTTTGGCTTTTAATTAACGTTAAATTCCTATAAGGATTTCTACCTAAGTGCCATGTGTGTTATTGTGAACAGTAGCAAAGAAAGTGGAAAAAAAAAGCACTAATATACCCTTGCTCAGAATAAACAGGAATAATCACAGCACTTATGATTGCTTTTAAAATTGTCCTTATAGGGATGCAGAACAGCTCTCTTGATATTATTCTACAACAGGCACTACAAAGTTTTGACATGTTTGATATACTAAATGTTCTGATTCTCATATTTAGTATATATCTGGGATTATTGCAGGTCACAAGCACTTAGTATTCTAGTAATTTAAGAAGTGCTGCCATTGTTTATATCTGTTCCCACGCATGCATGGCAGTGCTGTGTTTGTACATGAATACTGGACAACCTCAAGCTGAGTGTGTATTCTTATAGGGGAGCTGCTGGACTCATGATCACATACTAAAAATGCATACTGCTGGTTAAATATTTAAACATTGCTCTTTTTCATGTGGAGACTGCATTAATAATATTGAGTTCTTTATTGTAGATGCGTTACACCCAGAAGGTCTCAGTCTGGCCTGTTGGGCTTGTTGGTGGGTTACTATATGAAGGACCATTGGTAGAGAAAGGCCGAGTGGTGGGGTTTCACACAGCCTGGAAAACACATAGACCATTTCCCATTGACATGGCTGGATTTGCTATATCTTTGCCACTGCTTTTGTCACATCCTAAGGCAAAGTTTAACCCAAATGCAGAAAGAGGATTTCTGGAAAGCAGTTTATTGGGACAGTTGGTATCCATGGAGGAGCTAGAACCACGTGCAGATAATTGCACTAAGGTGTGTTTTTATACAATGTATAATCTGATGAGAAATAAAAGTAACATGCCGCTTTACTATGTTACTTTGTAGGGAACATTCTCCAATGAGGAAGTTAATGACAGTGAAGTACATTGATCCATAAGGCTAAAGCCATATCAGTGGGCTGAGAAAATGACAGTGCCTATAGTGTTGTTTTTCTTGACTCACCTGCCTGTTAGAGAATTATCCCTTCTGTAAAGCGTACCATAGGTTAGTAATGCAGGCGGAGTAGAAATGAACTGTCTTGCATGCACTGCATCTATAGCACTGTGCATTTTCAGGACATCTTCAGTGATATTCCAAGAGAATACCTCTTGATACACCACATTCCTTTGACTACCTTATAAAACAGCTTCAAGTTTACCTAAGCAGCCTACAGCTCATGGGGTCACACAGTATCCTTTCTTTCCCAAGGTGCCCTGGCAAAAAGGAAAAGTTATATTTTTTTATATCTGCACAAAATATTCATGCCTTAAATTGTTTACAGTTCCTCAACAGCCTGCAGAGACCTTAAACTGTCTACCCAAGGTTGTTTTCATGCAATCTGATACATCAGATTATATGGATATTGGGTAATGAAGCAGCAAAGTTGAACATACCACATAGGCTGTAGTGGCAGCCGCTACAGGACCTATGCAAGGGAAGAACCAAGTGCTGCCCCCAACTGCTAGAAAAAAATAAGTTGTGGGGGCCCAATGTAGATTTTGCTATATATAGGAAGTAAGTACAGAGAAGTGGTGTGTAAAAGCTACATTGGGTCCTGGGTATCACATGCACATCTGGTCAGTCACTTTCTGGCTACTCTAAAGTCATGCATTCCCTGCCTCAATAATGAAGTAGTGAAATCCTGCTGCTCGTGTTTGTAAGGAACTTTTGTTGTTACTTTTAAAACAAGAAAGCTTAGCTGATGGAGAGGTGGATGGAGGTATTACATGGAGCTGTTCTGGGGGATGAGAGTCCAGTGCCCTTGCCCTTTAGGTGCCCGTTGCTTTATCCTCATAATTGGCCACAAGAAATACACACTGCTGTCCAAAGATACACTATATTATTTTCAGAATTAAAGTAAATACTGTTCTGCCAAAATAAGCATTGCTATACCCAACCTGTTATATTGTTATATCCACAAACTAAACCCTTTTTTAATTACAGTGTACCTTTTAGTTTTTTCAAACTGGCAAAAAAAAAACAGGAATGACAGACTGAAAGAGTTTATCTGGTGGGAACATACTGATGTGCGCAACACCTGTCTCCGTGCATATTTCCATGTATTTAATATTGTGCTTTCTGTTCCACAGATATGGGTGTGGCACACACGCACAGAGAAACCAAAACTCAAACAAGAAGAATTATTGGAGAAACAAGGGAGGGGTTCAAACCATAATGTACTGGTGTGATTTCAATGCAGAGATCAAACCTTGTATAACAGCTAGGATCTAATGTTGTCAGATCAAGGTGGTAAATTGTCTTAGAGATCAGACCTTAATATACAGATCTGAATATTTTCAATGCAAAAGCCAAACCCTAATGCATAGGTAAGATGTAAATAAAACTCACTAATACCAGTGTACATTTGTTGTCAGCATCAACCTAGCCTGCTGGGACACAGGGAAAATTCTTGTGCCCCGTTCCCGGGTGGGCCCCAGGCAGGCCTATCTGATAGCACTCAGATTTCCTCTCTCACCGGGCGCATCATGTGATGTCATACATGACATGACATGTAGAGGAGGGCCACCCAGTGGGCCCATAAACCCCCAGTCTGACTCTGTCTAAAACAAATCAGATATACTTGTAACAGTATATAGTGGGGTGCCTATAATTAACACTTTGCTTTAAAATGCATAGGTTTTCTTTAGTTGTACATAACATTTTATATAAACTCCAAATTAAATGAACAAGTGAGTCCATAAAGGAGTGATCTGATGGAAATCAAGTTTCTCAGTTTTGAGTTGAGGCTTTAATAAAAAACAAATGCTTAACACAGGGTCGGCAAACTTTGAAGATGAGGGAGCCATTTTGCTCCCTCCTCCACCAGTGACAAAATTTTCTGAGCCACAAAGGGGGAGGAGCTCACGCTCCTTATCACATGACCCACTGACATCCAATCAGAAGGAGCGTTGGAGGTCGTGGGCATGGCTAAGGAGGTATGAGGCAGTGCTAGGGAGGTGTGTCGCGAGCCACAACACAGCAGCTGAAGATCTGCATGCGGCCCGGGAGCCGCACTTTGCCGACCTCTGGCGTCACATATAATCCTATTATGTGGAGTGATTCATTTAAAGCTAATTATAAGGTTAAAGGTTATACAAGACTTCTATTACAGATTCTTAACAAAAATATGACGATCTTATCATCTTGACCTTTTAGAAGAAATAAAATGCTCATTAGACTAGAGGTTATTCTACAGATAATGTACTAATATTCTTACTGAATGCCGTTCATTCTTCCAGCGCTGCCAGCTTCTTGGATTTTCATTCTTCCTTTCTTCTGCTTCCAGCACTGTGATCCCCTTCACTTCCTGCTTTCATTTGTACATTGCCAATGTGTGCAAACTCAAGAACCGTATTATGACCTAGTATTCCTTCAGTGTTGCTCACATCAGAGATGTCAAAGAGGAAGTGTGAACCAGAAGGGGATTGTGATGCTGAAAGCATAAAAAAAGAAGATTGATAATCCAAGCAGGAGGCAGCATGGGAAAAAAAGGAAGAGCATTGGTAAGTATATTAGCACATTACCTGCAGAATAACCCCTAGTTTACCAAGCACTTTCGTTCCCCTTTAATAGTAATGTATTAATCCTATTAATCTGACTTTTAAGCACCGTTTTGAATTACACAGAAATTTTAAGTATTGATGTGGGTGCTTGCTTCACAAATAGAATATTCATGCCACATAATTTAAGTAAAGTCTAATTATGCAAAAGGAAGCCTAGGCTCCTGCCTAGGGCCCAGCTACTGTTGGGGGGTAGGAAGGCTCCATCAATATCAAGTGAACATCTTGATATCCACTGCTGAAGGGATACAGTCACTGCTACCTGCAATTGTCGTGTATTTGTTGGCTTGTAATTGGAGGAGAGAGCCCCAAAACCCTATTTTTATTAGGGCCCCACCTCTGTATTTAAGGGCCTTTAGCATAACATATAGCCAATATTTTGTTTGAATCATGTGAGTTTTTAGCTATTTATTATAGGGACATAATGACCCTGAATCTTTCACTTTTTAGCAACATGTTATTTTTTGTCCTGTAAATACTGTATGCATGTTTATAAAGGTATATGTTTTTGAAAACTGTGTTAAAATTAAATGTTCTATTTGTATGACTGTGTGAGAACCTCATACTCATTTGTACCAATAGCAGTACAAGACCCTGTTGCAACCTCTTTTTTTCTTTATTCTTGTAAATGTTGAATCTACATTTTGGCAACTACAGTTTGGGGGATCACCATCCCTAAACAACTCCAAGCCTCCCACATTCCAGGGGCAGCCGCTGACACATGGGGAGGGGCACCTTTAATTCATAGAAGCAGGAATTAATATACAAGCAGCATGGGTTATTGCTAGAGTCTCTACATCTCTCACAGCTTCTTTCTTCATGCCCTTTTTTAGGATACTTAGCTGCCCCCAGCTTCTCCACCTCCCTCTGCTGTTTCCACCTGATTGGTCTTAAAGAGCGACTTTGATTTTTCTATAGTAGAATTCAGAGTTTCCATTACTCCTTTTTCCAAAAGAAAACCCTCCGTATCTGCTTCAACATTATCTGGACCACTGATCTTGTCCATAGAGGTCTGTAGGTAACGAAGGCTGACCAGTACAGATGCCTAAAAGGGAAAAAGCATATATAAATGTTTCTTTATAAAAAGTAAAGTAATTAATAGTAAGTACATATGCAAAATCTGAGAGAACTCCCAGTGCATAATTTAATGGTTATAGGAACTTAAATGGGAGAAGCTGAGGTGTCTAAAAAGCCATTTTCCTAGTCTGGGCTGTCATCAAAAATCACAGGGTTAAGCACAACCAGACGAATGGGGACCCCCAACATGTTTTTACACACCTCAGTTTTTCTTCAAACCTCATAGTTGTATGTATATATGTATAATTTTATTTATAAAGCGCCACAAATTTACACAGCACTGTACAAATATAATACAGACATGGGAAAATGCATTAAACAATACAAGTATAATATCACAAGGCTACTTCACTTTAAGTGAAAGGTTGTGGTTGACACAAGAGGTTGGAGGTCCCTGCCCCATAGAGCTTACAATCTAAATATGCATATAAGTGCCCAGAAGTCTGTTTTCTTTATTGGTCAGATCTAAGAACCATACATTTGACTCTGGTTGAGCTCCCCTGGCTTGCTAAGTTGACTGCCCCCCCCCCCCACCCCTTGGTAACCTTTGCTCCCGAGTCTTCGGATATCAGTGTACAATGACCAGTATTTCTAATACAAGAGAGATTTTATGTGCAAGAGAAGATTCTAACCATGACACTAGTGGCTGATTGAGAACAGGCATCAAACTTAGCGACTGTAGGATCAAAAGAGGCATCCAGGATGAGCCAAAGTCTTTGACACAAGTGGGAGAGATTAAAACGGATATCTCCAGACAGCAGAAGCCAAGGGGGAGAACTGGGAGCAGCAGTAGAAGGGATAAGAAGTTAATTAGGTAGTCAATGGCCAAATTGACTATTGACCCTGGTGGACGGGGTAAGATGGCTATGACCTAAAAACTGCAACTTACAATATTAGTAAATGTCCCTCCATAAACCAACATATGATAACATTCCAAAAACAGTTGGAATTACCACCTTATTCAGTTAAAACTAGTGCTGATCTCAAGTGAGATAAGATGCAAGCTAAATGTGCAACTGTTTTATGCAGCAATCCAGCAAATATTTCAAGTAATTTGACTCAGAACTGCAGCATGTGCATTTTACACGTGTTTGGTTTTATTGTGGCAACCCTACCTATAATTTCCAGACCATTTCTTTAATTAAAATCTTTTTTTTTAAACTCTGTAAAATATCAATGGATCTACTGAATACCTATAAAATAAGATAAGCAGATTATCCCTTTAACCACTTGAGTATTGTGCCATAGGGAGTATGTTGAATTTATGAACTAGTCTGTAATTTTTATCTAGTGATGGAACTATGTACTTGATTTGACAGTAATACCATGACTTTCTAGTCAGGGTATTTTGCCTCAGTTCCTCAGTGCCCAGGACACTGATAAGGGGGAGTTACAAAGATCACAAAATAGATTTCATGTACTGCTTGTCCTGTGTGATATGTAATGACTGATATCAGGAGCTAGTAAATTACGGTAAGTACTAGCTGTAAGGTAGGCTGTTCTAAATTTGGCTAACCTATAGATTATCTAGTATCCCTTTAAGGAGTACATTTTTCAAATGTTCTGCTGAATTAACTGTCTTGCCAATGCAAATGGGTTTTTTTTGCTGTTTGAGTGAAAGCAAATTACTTGTTTTTTAAGCAAAACAAGCTGTTCGGTGCCTTTTAAGCAGTACAATGTGCTCTTATTTTGAGGAGCTAATTTTAACAGTAGCAACTGGGATTCCACTGTACATTTCTGAGCAACCAGCAAGGGAGCAGCCTGGCAATTCAAAAGGTTGGAGAACTAAACTAAACTGAATAAATATTTGTTATTACAGTCAAATGATACATATTATTTTCATACAGTCCATCTTTAAAAAGTCCAGTGGTTTAATTTCACTTTAACTCAAACACAAAGATCCTGCAGCACTCTCCAACCTTATTTATTAGGCAACAATTGGTAGACACCGGAATTGTAGGATCAATAGAGAAAGAAACAGGGCTGCACACTGCTTTTAAATCAGTACATTTATTTAATTTCACAGTCACCACATGTGAGAAAATCAACATTTTGGGAGCAAACCTCCCTTCTTCAATTTCTCTTTAATGCTACTATAAAGGAAACATGGAAAGAAGGTTGTATCCCACAACCAGCATGTTTCTAATAGTTGCCTATTACCTTATGAATATCTATGTACCTGTCTGGGTCTAACTAGAAGATACAATGCTCTCATAAGGGACTTATGTAAATATGTTTTGCTTTAGGAAGAATGCTTCCATGTTTGGTATATCTTATGTAAATGTGCTGTTATTTTCTTTTCAGTTTACAAAGACACTTGATGATTAAGAGGCATATTCATCAAAGTGCAAATTTGACAAGTGTAACAAACTCAGGTTCCTTCATGTCTCTATACTCCATCAGATGCAAATTCACTACTTTTTCATTAAACAGCAGATTGCCTTGCTGAAGAGGTGTGTAAGTATGCAACCATCTAAAACTGTCACAATTGGGATGTAAATTCGCCACATCATGGAGTTTGCTG
Source organism: Pipa carvalhoi (assembly GCA_021901965.1). Taxonomy (NCBI): domain Eukaryota; kingdom Metazoa; phylum Chordata; class Amphibia; order Anura; family Pipidae; genus Pipa; species Pipa carvalhoi. The sequence continues at coordinate 9,044 of JAKJJM010038938.1, forward strand.
AATGTGCAAAGTTGGAGAAGTGTGTAATGATTGTGAATTCAGACCTTTATTCGACCGTTCACACTTTGATGAATAACCCCTTTAAATCTGAACAATAGAGTAAACAGGTTGTTTTAGCCAGCCACACAATGGTTAAAAATACAATGTTTTTTTCAGTGATAACTCAGGATTAACTCAAGCAAATTAATTTGATGCAGCAATCATTTGTAAACAAGTGTCCCTGTTTCTGCTAATGGCATGTATGTGCATGCCCCTTTTTTAAGGCTGATTCCCTGAATCATTTCTCTTTTCTAACATGCTAAAATACAGCTGCATGGTCAAAACATGGGTGTAGCAAGAAAGGCAACAGGCAAGTGCTGTCAAAAAGTTTTCATGATGCTTTGATGGTGCTCCTTACAATATAGATAGATTTGACTCTGCTTTTGAGATTTACCACTGTGTCCCTGTTTACATTATATCTCATTTCATATAAAGAACAGTGATCGTGCGGTGCAAGCTTTGAAGTTAAGGTTAAAGGGTGAGGTGAGCCAAAAACTCTCTTCACTTTTATAATAATAAAAAAGGGCTTGCTACCTCCTTGACAGTGGATGCAGTTATGTAGCTGTCAACACTAAAACGATGGGGTATTCTTCATTCTGAAATCCCCTTAACAATAACTGAATGGCAGATCTGTAAAATAAAATGGATGCTGTAATGGTATATAAGCCTCCATGCAGAATACAATGATATGTAACTAATACTCCTGGTGTGGTGGGATTTTCCTTGCTTTATGGCATGGCTCATTACAAGTTTGCGTTTTACAAACTGGCTCACCTGCACATGTGTAATCTGCCATTTCACTGCGGGAAAACCTAAGCCCTATGGGCAACGTCATTGATTAGAGAAAAATCACTGAACATTAGGTGTTTCAGTTTACAGGTTGCTTTGCAGAAACTAAAAACATGAAGATATGATACAGTTTTATCTTAAATCTTGTCTGTGAAATGTTTATGCATAGAAAAGTTAGTTTGAATGCCTTTTGTATTTGAGAAGCCTTTTACCATATCAGAAATTAAATGTATCTCACCTGCAGAAGAAATGACAGAGAGACAGCTGCTCCATTGGTTGCCATGATTCCAGTGTAATAGCTATGTAAAGCTTCCCTGCAGCCCTTCACCCAGATGTTAAGTTCATCAGTCTGGTAGCTGTAGCTGTAATGGGCTGAGTTATTGGTGATCTGCATCTGGATGCAAGGTCGGGGTGAGTTAGGATTACAGCAGCTGAATGGTACACTGTCCATCAAATATCGTCCATCCACATTACTTTTAATGCGACTGAAGAGGGAAAGAGATTTGATAAGGAAAAACAGGATGGATCATGCCACTGTGTGTGATGATTTTAAAAAAAATTAATCAGAGCAACAGTAGAGTTCATATTACAAGAGAGACAAATAATACCATATATTTTACAGTCACATAGATATTAAGCTGTGAAACAACATTTCCTCCATTGTCTTCTAGCTTTATCATGCAGATGCTGCTGCTATTGTTATACATTAATGGTGAGGTGTGCTTATTACGTACAATACAGCTGTGACTCTTAATTAAGAGACTGCACCTGAGAATATGCAAAAATTTCCTTGTCTACTTATTGGCATTATTACTATTCTACTACACAATTAAACCTGTTCTTTGGACCCACCAATACTACAAGCATATTTGGATTAAAGGTTTGTTTTTTTTCAGAATAGTGAAAATTTATCTTTGTCTGTATGTGTGAACATTATATTGTTTTACTCACTCTTTAACTTCTTTAGAGCTGAAATCCAAATAACGGTTGCTGATCCACTGGACCTCAAACCAGTCTTTATAGTGGTTGTTTCCACAGCACTGGAACTCCATTTGTAGTTTGTCCATGCTCCTTTTCTGGTAGCAGCGCCCTGGGGTGTCTGTATCCTTGTAAAACCTAATGCCATTTTTTAGCCCTATTTTAAGAGAGTCTTCCAAGGTACCTCTCATGGCCACACTAAGAACTAGAGCAGCCAGACAGACAAAGCAGCTCAAGATAGACAAAAAGAAAAAGGGCATCATGAAGGACTTCCAGCGCTGGTACTTGGCAACATCAAGGGAGTCCTGGCTGATCTTCCCTGTATAAATGCTAAGAAGGATGCCAACCAACCCAGCTGTTATTACAGTGTTAGGGACAGCATGAGCTGTGGTGTTATCCATCACTTCATTGTGAATCCAGAGTTGTACCTTTAGAAAGATACCCATTCCAAAGGTCAGGCACCCCACCAGTACACTGAGCCAGGACAGAAGCCATAAGGTTTGTGCAAGTTTTACTCGCCTCTGGAAGGAGAATTTGGTCTTGAAAAGAACCATTTTTACAGGGGCAGGGAAAGGGGAGCTAAAAGCCCCTTCTTTTTTCCCCTAGTGGGGTGGGAAAAAAGAAGACCTGAAGGTTTTCAGTGCAGTACAAGAGAGAAAAGAGAGTTTGAGATGGATAGAGAGAATCCGATTATGTAGAGAATAATCCTGTAGTCATCTGCTTTTCCTGTAAGTCACTCATTAAAACTGTCCCCTCCTATCTGTCCATTTCACTCTTCTCAAAGTCTGTATTTCTGTCTTTTTACATTTTATTCTTTCTGTATTTGGCCCCAAAGTAAATTTTTTTTCTGGATAACTAACTTCATTGCTGTCTTATTCAGACATCCCTTCCTGATTAGTGTATCCACTAATTCTGTTTTTACAATTTAAAAAAATGCAGTGAGCATGAACTAGTCACTTCCAGTATACTAAATAAAATTGTTCAAGAAAAAATGATAAACTGACAATACACTGTGCATATTGTTAAAACTGGAATTTTGTTTTCTATGTAGTTAACTCCATCTATTTCTCAAATGGAAAAAGTATTAATTGGAAATAATATTATATACTTGTATGCATGAGCATTACATTATGTATTACAAACTTGTATGCATGAGTACACACAAGAATATATACCGACAACCAAGTAGAACTGCAATGTTGTAGTAATAATCTATGATAATAATGAAAAAAGGCAGAAGTACAAAATGTTGTTTATTTTTGTGAATTGGCCTTCAATCCATTTTTGCTTGAAAAATCTTTGAAGGAGTCTAAAATTCCACTCTTGTTCAACCTTCAGCATGGGCTGAACTAGATGGACTTGTGTCTGTTTTTCAGCCTTATAAACGGTTATTATGTTACTAAAGTATAATAAACTTCACCATTATATCTCTGAATTAATGTAATTAAAAATTATTTTCAATTGTAAGTATAAGGAAGGTAGGTTGCTTTTCTCCTAATTTGAAGAGATAAACCAGGGAATATCATTTCAAAATATATGGTCATTAAACATCTCTGCTAAGCCCCTTCTTTATAACACTTTAAAAAACAGCTGAGTTTTATTTCTCCTCTGTCATCCTATTAGAACTGCCTTGTCAGATAGGTCTCTCTTCCCTGATTACCACAGACAAAATCTTGTTAACAGATGCCAGCTTTATAATTCCTTAATGACCCCTGTTAGCATCCAGCTTGTTTCTTAACAGTTTCCATACCCCTTCCACTATCACCTTATTTCTGTTTGTTTTCACTGTGAGACATTGCTTCTACTTTGCCCCAAATGCATTTATACTTATATTTAATTTTCCAAAAATTTCAAACATTTGTTGAAAGTATATATATTTTTTTAAAATACATTTATTTTTACTATGTTGGGTTTTTTTTGGGCACGTTATGATTATAGATTATCTAAAGTTCAATTGAAAACCATGGGAAAAGGCATACAGTGGCTAACCAATACAGGAGTCCCCAGTGCTGGTTCGTGGACCCCTTGGTACTGGGCCACATGGTGATACGTACACAGGAAACACATCACCATCACACCTGTTGCCCTGCCCACCACCCTCTCCATCCAACAAACCTTTGCTGGGCTGGGAACTGGCCCCCAATCCAGTAAAGGTTGGGGACTGCTGACCCAACAGATAATAGGCGAGCAGTTAAATTCATGAATATTATTGACTTCTGTCGGCTCTTTCTTTACTGGTAGCAGTCATACTGTTAAACAGACCTCACTCAGTCCCATTGTTTTCTGTGGTGTTTCAGGTAATAAATATACAGGAAGTGTGCTATAAAGCCCTATTTCTAAAGCTAAGTAACTATAAATGCATTTGAGGCATTTTATTTTTGGGTGTCCATTCAATAAGCCAAAGTTTAGTTCTTCTTTAAAGAAAAAATATGCAGTTTTTAGATGAAGAGTTTATGGTCGTCTTATACTTCTGTAAATTATTTGGCCAGAGATCCTTATTTGTCTACATATTTGTAGGTGTTAAAGGAGCATTTAACCATCCAAATTAATATGCATAAACTACATGTTTATAAATATTGCTTACTTTTGTCAAAAATATATTTAGTAAGTTACTGCAACACTTCAATTTTACAATTTATAATCAACTGTGCTAATTAGAAAGTTCAGTACACCTGTAACTGAATAGACACAATGCAAAGTTCAACCAGATGTGAACATATGTACCCTGCAGAGCCAAAGGGGCTAGTCTAATTGGTGAAAATTTATATTTTTATAACCTAATATGCTGTCCTCTTTATAAGACCAGTGGGTGTAATTCTGACTGACAGATAAACTCCTGCCAGATAAACTTCTGCCAGAACAATTCACTAACACAGAAGCTGGGTCCAAATTCTGCTTTTATTGCTTGGGTAGGAGAACAAAAAGAATAAGACAGCTTACTAATGGGGAAGACATAATGAACTGCGTGATAATCAACATACATGTAACGCTATTTTAAATTATCTTGTCAGTTACATGCATCCACTTGGGGAAATTCATTCACAGTTCACTCATTTATTTCAGGATAGTAGGCCCCGCACCTTTGTTTCAATAATGGGCACCAGAGATTTAAAAAAAAAAAAAACAGGAACTGTTTATTTACAGGTATATTCACTTGATGAGCTTCATATAATTCTTATAAGAGTAGATCCTTATTCAAGACATTCATCACATAATAAGGTACTTTGGATATAGTTACTCTCCTTTGAGTATTCTGGATTATCCTAATCCTAGCGAGGTGTAACTTCTCATGAAGGGTCTGACACAGGAGCTCAGCCACCTTTAGCTGCCTGTAGGGATTCCCCACTCTGTGCGGTGGATTCCCTGTAGCAAAGCCCCAGCCTGCACAAATGCCTGGGACTGAAGACCACAACACATTCTGTACATTGCTAAATATAGATTTGGGTTAACTCCTCCCAGCTATATTCATAGATACATATTATATTTCCATAATGTATAAATACATAACTCCAGCAGGTCGTGCTATTATCATACCCCTGGGTTTAACACTTTAAATATGGATATATATGTGAGAGACTACAAACTCTAAATACTTATATAAGAAAATGGAGTAATACATTTACATTTCCTTACATTTACTTCATGGAAGAAAAATTGTAACCTCCTGGCTTACACTCCCTATATCTTTAACTTTAATTAAATTCCGTAGCACATTTTCTTATGCTATCAGGGTACACACTTATGGAAAGAAAATTATTAATAGCAATACATACACAATAATATATGTCATCCTTTGTTATAGGGGTACAACCTTCCCTAGGAAAGAACAGTATTATTATCTTGATAGTGTAGTCACAAGTGGACTACTTTCACTGTTTCCACTGCAGGCCCAATTTGAGTTATAGGAATGCTAAGCTCAAAACATTCCCATGTGAGTCCATTCACAGAGACACGAATAAGTTGGGGAAGAGGGAAGAGACAAAACCAGCACTCGTATGATATAGTTAAAAAATAACTTTTATTAGAGTAATTAAAAATATAAATAATTATATTAAAAGATGAACCA
>JAKJJM010038950.1:0-15169 GCA_021901965.1 Pipa carvalhoi
CTTCAGGCAGAGAGTTCCATAGCCTCACTGCTCTCACAGTAAAGAACCCCTTTCTATGTTGATGCATAAACTTTCTTTCCTCTAAACGTAGAGGATGCCCCCTTTGTGTCCTCATTAGTAGGAGGCTCATAGCTCTGTCGCTTTAAACTCTTAGCTTTTGCATAATATGCAAGAGTTTGCCTTTTTTTTTTTACATGCCTGAATTGAATTTAATATTTTTTTTGTTAGCATGAAACGACTGATAAAAACCTTTCACCAGATGGACAATATGTACCTCGGATAATGTTTGTTGGTAAGTTAAAGTGGCATGAGTCACTTGCAAGGCAGGTAGTGTATCTAGAAATTACTCCCACTAGAGTGCAATGACTTAAGCAAAGACAAATTATATCCTATTATTATATATATTGTATATATTATTGTATGACTGTATGAAATACTGTATTCATAGCAATTTTTTAGTGCTGTAGGAGTGTTTTATCTATATTTTTCATTTTATTAAAGCTTTAATTATTTTTAATTATAATTCCAAATCCAGTGAGTGCAGTTCTTCTGCTTAAATTGAGAGGTTCTGTCTGGAAGTTTTATCTAATGGCTTTCTGCCCACATGTACCTAAAACAAGTGATGAATTACATTGATCATTTAATATATTTTTAGTTACATTTTATTAGATAATCCCTATGTACTCAGTAAGGGTATTAATGATATAAACACTAAGGGCCTTATTGTCAAAAGGGTCATATTCCCCTCACTACAATTTGAGTTGCATTGCCAAAATAGATGCAAATTCACTTCTCAGTATTGACTAAGTGGAGAATACACTTGCCGAACAGGCCGATAGCAGTGACTGCTGTCCTATGCATAGTGTGGCATAGTCAGTCAGATAGAAGTAGGATGAGAAGTCATGCGGAGTGATGCGAATTCGACTAGTGAAATGCAGTGACATCAGGCTCACTATGTCCCACTAACTGTATTTCTGGGAATATTCTGTTTCTATGTTACTGTGTCCCTAGGTCATGTTGTCATTTAGTTGCAGTTGCCATTGTCACTTTTGAATGAATAGTCGCCTTAAGCAACACTGGAACCCTGCTATCAACCCCTCAATTTGCCAATCTGAAGTGGCGAAGTCAAAGAGGCGAATTCGGAGCAGTACACAGTCGCATTTGCACCTTCGACACACTCATCCGCTTAGTCAATAGTAGAAGTACATGTGCACAAGCACGCAGAGTAATGCGAAGAGCTCCATAAGATCACACTTATCATGGACGCCAGCATTGGTCGCATATTCACCACTTTGCAGGGTTTAGTCAATAAGAGAACATGGGGAAGTGGCAAAAAGATGTGAATTCATAGCTCTACGTGACTATTTGGACTTTTGACTTTTCAGTTTGTTTTCACCTATTTTTTTTTTTACTTTTTATAAAAAAATCAAAATGTAAATAGTCAGATTGACAATATTTCTAACAATATTTTTTGGTTTTCTACTCATTTTACTAAGTTTTCAATCCTTTTTGCAACTTCTATTTCATGCCGTACAACTGTCTCATAGAAACTAATTGTTCCAGGTCAGGAGTGGGAAACAATTCCTAGTTAAATTTTAAATTCTGATTTAGATTTTTGTAATTACCATTAGTTCTCTACTGGACAGAAACACTTAATACAATAATATTTATAGAGTGCTGTCTTCTTTTATAGATCCCTCTCTTACAGTAAGAGCTGATATCACAGGGCGATATTCAAACCGTCGTTATACTTATGAACCACAAGACCTACCATTATGTAAGTAACAACAGTAATTAAAGGAGAACTATAGCTTTAAATGATATTTACCTGATCGTGCCCAGCAGTATATATCATTTAAAGCTATAGTTCTCCTTTAATAAGTAGTTAATAAGTAAGTCATATCATAAGTGGTTTATGATTGTATGAATTATAATTACAATTCGTCTATTATTGTATTAAATTATGGAGCTGTATATGTATGTGACATACAGATATATATCAATTGTTCAAACTGCAATAATACACCAATTTAAAGAATCTTCCACTTGATTCTACATTTAAGTCTGCTCCATCTGTGAAACGTTTTAGAGAATAACTAGATGTTGCTGAAATGTTTTATTTTCCTTTTCAGTAATAGAAAACATGAAGAAAGCTTTGCATCTTGTTCAGACTGAATTATAAAACAATAATACTTCCTATTGTTACCACTAAAATAAAGGACCCCTTCTGACTTGCTACATTGCGACCCCCTGTTCCAAAGAATGGCTGAAATCTGACTTTTTTACTCCAACCACTGAACCCTGCTGTAGTACTGCACAGCAACTAGTATGAAATGGGAAAGAGAATAAGCCCCACTTTTCTTTATTACTTTGTTGCGACATGTTATGGATTTTTGTGAGCTGTTACAATAAAATTAATAAAAGACAGAAGCTTTCGTTCATATAACTTAAACACGCACATGGTTTAATATATAACTATGTTTACAATAGTGCTATGGCCATAAATGTAAAAATGCCAGAGAAATATGAATGGGACTCTTAAAATGTCAGGCTGATGACCATATTTAGGGGGATAATTATAAAGGTTTCTGCTGATTTATATAGAATCAAAAACAACGTTTCGATATGGCAATAAAATCTTTTGAAATGGGCAATACTGGTGTAATACAAAACAACTTTGACTTTTATTAAAGTAGAATCTACATCTATAGAGAAAAACCACAAAAGTAAAGTTAGACATTTTTATGGTTTGAAATTAATTTTCTGTGCGGTCTACATTAGGGAGGGTAGATTACTAGAGGCAACGAGTAGTCATTCAGGAGAGAGATGGAGCAGATCAGTGAGAAGGGAATAGCACAGTACTAGATTGGACTGGCTTATTTGTGAAGACACAAGGTTTAATAGGGAGAAGGATTGGCTGAACTGAAAGGGGTGTCTTAGTGGGGTGATAGAGTGGTTCAGTAGAGATAATAGATAAGAGAAAAGGGAATAGGTTATTGGGGAAGTAACACGGAGTAGCTCAGTAAGGAGAAGAAGAGAATACAGTGCTTCTGTTAGGAAAAGGAGAGGTTCGGAAAGGGGGAAGTGGTACTGAAATTTGGTAAAAAGGAGAGGTGGTTCAGTAATTACAAGAAATACATTATCTTGGAGAATGGAGTAGCTTAGTAGGGAGAGGGAAATGTTCAGTATGGAGAAGGAATGGCTCAGTAACAAGAAGGAATGGTTTGGTAGGGAGATGCAATGGCTCAGCAGGGAGAAGGAATGGCTAAGTAGGGAGAAGATATGGATCGGAGGGGAGAAGGAATGGTTTAGTGGGGAGAAGGAATGTTTAGTAGGGAGAAGAAATGGTTTGGTAACAAGAAGAAATGGTTGAGCAAAGAGAAGAAATGGCTTGGTAACAAGAATAGTTTAGCAGGAAGAATGAAGTAGGGAGAAGGAATGGTTCAGTTGGAAGATCGAATATTTTAGTAGGGAGAAAAAATGGCTCAGTGTGCTGAAGAAATAGCTCAGCAGGGAGAATGAATTTACAGTAGATAACCTAGTACATAGCAGCTGTTTTGCTACATATACATTTTGCCAGCAGGTACATATAATAAAAACAGTAGACATCCCTGCCAATTCAATAAATTATTTTTGTCTTCAAATGTTAATTGCATATGACAGCTTCGATTAGTAACACCAGGCAAAAACACTCATAATCCTTTATTATTATTACCCTTACAGGCATGAATGTTGTAACAAAGTTCAGTAGTTTGATGCTGCTTTAGCTTTAACGTATTTGTAGAGAAAGCTGTGTACAGAAGTAGGTGAAGACTGTACATTTCTCAAGGGAGAAATTAAACATTCAGGCACACTGAATACAGTTAGTAGTGCAGGTAGAAGTATGAAATAAACCAACTATACAATGAAAAAATCTATATAGTGAATATCTGCAACCCATTCTAGAAACTCAAAAATGTCTCACAATATACAAATGACAGGAAGCATCCCATTGGAACACAGCCTAATAGTCTGAAATACAGTCAGTGAAGGGGTAAGAGTGTAAAGTCAGGCTACTGCTCTCTGACAATGGATTTGCTACATTCCCAGAGTAATCTGAGAGCCTTGTCTAATTATACGTATGAAACAGCACATTGTTTCTTATCAATAGCATCATTCACACTCACCTTTAGGAAACGAAAGGTGGTGCTTTCCTCAGAATGTGTCATGCTCTTTTCTGGGGCGGTACAACTCCTAAAGAAGAAATTTTAAGAATTATTATTTGGAGGAACTTTTGTCCTACGATAATAATTGGCAATCCTTTTCTCATTTTTTTCCCTTAACAACATCAGAAATGGAATAAGTTGTCTTATGCTATCAACTCCACAATCCTGAATCAAAACCATATCTAATTAGCCTCACGTTAATCTGGTCAGTAAATATTTCTTTTCACTTATAAAAAAAAAAATAAAGAAATATCTCACCATTTACAACTTTACCTATAATCTCAGGTTCCACGAGAGTTGCAGACTGTGAATATATATACCTATTCTATTTGAGAGACATTACTGTTAAATTCATTCACGTTATACTGACCATGATGCTGCCAAATTAGTGGGAAATATAGATTAAGTAGAGATAGTGGCAGAAACAGTGGTTAGAGGCAACTGAAAATTCTCCCACTGTCTCACTGGCTATCCCCTAAAGAACAGGTGCTGGTGCTTGAGGGTCTAGGAATTGTGGCTACTTAGATTGGAATAGCAAGATAAACCTACTTCATCAATTTTACCTCAGTGCCGCTGTCACAATCTGGATCCAACATTCCATTCAAGCTACTTAGTTTTTATGACCCTAATTCAAATTAGGTTGAAATATTTCAATTAAACTTATCATTGCATGAGGACCAACTTTTGTACACCTTTAGAACAGTATAGATGCCTAACTAATAATGTTTTTGCATAGTGAGGATACAAGCCATTAAACAACAGGCCTGTAACCAGTTTGCAATTGTAAGTGCAATGAGCCTCTAGTATCCCCTTTCTTACCAGCATTTGTGACAAACCCTTAGCCAAAGGGAATAATGATAAAATATGTTTTTATTCCCTTTTAAGAATTTTATATGTAAATCAGCAGACCTGACTGGACAATGAGTAAAGTTAGTGGAACTCTTATAATTTAGTCACATCCTTTAATATGTTATCACCATTAGAATCAGATGTACCTGTCTGTTAGAGAAGCCCCTTTACTGTGTGTTTCCTGACAGTTACTCTGAATTATGTTGTGTTGCAAACAACTGCTGCTTTGTCACTTGAGAATAAACAGAATATTACAACTTTGTTCCCTGTTAGGCTAAAACACTTTTGTGTGGAGACAAGCAGGGAATCTGTGTTGCTTACATGGGCATAACATGGATTAACAGCACACGATAATTCCTGCCAGGCTTGTAGTCACTCTTATTGCCAGTGCCAGTGCCAGTGCCAGCGCCTGTCTCCTAGTCAGGGAGATAAATTCTAACTTGGGATTATTTTTAATATTCAGATGTTGAACCTGACAGCAATTTCACTCTCTTTGTTAATAATACAGACAAAATTCTTCTGTTCACTGCATAATTAAAGGGGAACTATAGTGGCAAATCATACTTACCTGATCGATCTAGCAGCAGTACACAAAGTAGATCAGTATTCATCTGACGATCCTCAGCCCAGGATTGTCAGATGAATACATCACCACTCTGCTCACTTCTGGGTCCATGGGATCGATCGATCTGGGCATGCACATTCAGTTACTTTTGCTGAAACTTGGGAGTGGGCGGGCCTATGTGAGGGACCAATGTCACTTACATAGACCCGGAAGTGAGGAGGAGCTATAATGTATTCATCTGACATTCCCGGGCTGAGCTACTATAGTTCCCCTTTAATGTCAGTGATTATTTTTACTAAGCATTCTGTGCTTATAAGCTCCTGACATGTAAATCCAGCACTGCTTGTTGTTGTATGTCATTTCCCAGCAGTCTTTTGAAAGTGCTTCTGGAACTATTAGCCTCTTACTGCAGCCACAAGGGAGATTCTGACAAAGAAGATTTTCTAATGCAGCTTGGCACTTCCTCACTTCTGCAGCTTCTCCTAGCCTGATACCAACTTCTACCCATACGGCCAAAACACTCTAACTAGTGAGTGGGTTATTTTCTATATCAGCAGGCCTGAGAACTTGCTGGGTTTCACCCAGAGACTCTGGGTTTGCATAGCAAACACAAGGTCTCCTGGGAAACCCACATGTTCTCCGCAAATGCCTTCATTGTGGGTAGCTCCACTCCTCTCTGCCCAAGCTCCACCTGCTCCTGCCCCCAAATTCCACCCCTGAGTGGTTTATCCCAGAGGAAACAATGGAAACTATTATTCCAACTCACATACAAAGTAGCTAGTGTGGCCCTGGCCTAAAGAAGAACTAAAGGTAAGTTCTCATGAAGCCTGTTTTAGTGTTGATGCAAGGCCCCAACCAGCTGTATTCCAGCAGAACAATAGCCGCTTGACACGTGGACAAAATTGTTGGTACCCTTCTGTAATGTACATGGGAGGTGACAGAAGCACACTTATAGATGAAGCTGAGTGATCTATTTTTTGAATAATACAAATGATAAGGGATTCTATTATTATGAAGATGAGAGTATCAATTAACTGTATTTGGAATACTGATTACTGATTACTGCTGATTACTGTTTTCCCCCTGGAGAAAATAAAGTTTTGCTGTTTGGGACTGAAAGTTGTCTGCTGCTTCTGTGGAATTCTCCTCTCTAACTCTGCACCCCTGAAGGGAAGGAACGGTCATAAGGGAAGAAGTGCTGGTGTCGTCTACGTAAGGACAGCGAGGTAAAGTGTCATCTATATCTCCCACATGCTAAAGGGTTTCTGCCTCTCACAACACGTAGGTCACACTGAGGGAACTCCTGCTTATTACACTTCCATTAAAGAAAAAAAATGTACTGAAAATCAGACATTGCTTCAGAATTGTGGTTCAATGGAATATTTAAAAAAACAAAGTAATATAAATGGCCTTTACAGTAAATTTAAATTTATTAATGCTTTTTTTTCAATTTTTAAGTTTCTTTAACAGAAGGCTACCAACAATTTTGTCCACGTCTGTATATTACTACTGCCTGACAGGTCTGGGTTCTAGGTTCAACACCACCCTGGATATCATATACATGGAGATTGTATATTCTCCCTGTACTTGCTTGGGTTTTCTTCTGGTATTCCCGCTTCTTCCCACAAGCCAAAAACACACTCGGTTATTTGAAGCCTGACTAAATTGTCCATAGTCTGTGTGATTTTATAAAGAAACGGACAGAAACAGATGTGACTGGTTTGAAATAACTGTATCTAAAAACATTTTATATATAAAAAATAAATATATATGTAAGTATTTAAAAAGTCCAACACACTCATTAATACACTGTGCTAAGCTAAATAATCACTCCATAGCACTCATTTATTCTATGCAAGGTTAACACTGGCAGACATGAAACATATATCTCTGTTTTTGTAACCTATAGGGGATATTTATTGAATTTTTTGCTAATTTTTACAGGATCGAAAACAACTTTTGATGTAAAAAAATGCATAAAAAAGTGATTTTCTACATGGTGAAAATAGCTTTTTTAAATAGGCAATACTGACATAATAAAATAAACACTGTTTCTCCAGCATTAGGCCAACAAAAAACCTTTCCAACCTTGATAAATCTCCCCCCTTGGTCTCTTTTCAGTTATTAGTTTGATTTTACCAGAAGGCATCTTCATCTCACACTATGCTATGTCACCAGCAGAGGGAGATCTAGGAGTTGCAGTCTCCTGAAACTTAAGGTCCAGATTAAAAATTAAAATATTCTTTGACTGATTTTCTGTGTTTACTGTTCTTTCATTTTGTTTTTTGTGCGTTACTGGCTCACAGTTTGTGCTGTCTGTGGTTCCCTTATTAATGCCAATGTATTTTTATATAGTACACATTAGCACTACAATTTGCATGGAACTTACTGTAATTTATCACCTTATAAACAACTAGTTCTGACAGCAGTTCTGACATAGCTAGTTCTGTGCTACCAACACAAAAGAAGGAGTTAACTAAGGCCTCTGTCTACAAGTGACTCTATTTTGTGACTAAATACCTTACATTGGGAATATAGGCATTAAACCCACGCTGAAACATAGTTATACTGTAGCACATCATTTTGAGTGACATAAAAGAAAAATGAGCACCTACTGGTTCTTCTGTCTGCCACAAATACCTTTTTGTTAGCGGCATAGCATTATGGGAATTGTAGTCTTTCTGAACAAGTTACAGTTTTATACCACAATCTTAAACTACATCATTGTTAAAAATGGCAGAAGCAAGCTAAAGCTCTTTCTTTAATTTATAAGGATATTTAGGGTCTTATTCATTAAAGGATGAATACACCTGTTGAATTCACCTCGCTACAATTTGAGCAACATCACCAAAATAGTCGCAAATTCACTTATTATTGACTAAGCAGCATATATTCTTTTTGAACAAGCGATAGTGGCAATCACTGTCAGATGCGTAGTGTGGCGTAGTCAGCCAAATAGAAGTAGAATGCGGAGCCCTGCCATCAGCCCCCCCCAATTCACCACTCTGATGTGGCAAAGTCAAATGAGGAAATTCAGAGCAGTACACCTAGTCACGCACATGCAAAGTGATGCGAACTGCTCTGTGAGATCGCAACTCTCATAGTCGCCCAGATTGGTTGCGTATTCGTCACATTGCAGAATTTGCTCAATAAATGAACATGTGGAAGAGGTGAATAGATGCGAATTCAGAGCTTTACGTGGCTATTCGGCCTTTAGTCAATCAGGCCCTGAAAGTCACTAAGGAGTTCTAAGGCCTGTATAATTCAACCTGTGGCCTTGTGCTATTATATGGTCATGGAACTCTTGGATGACTATTAAAATCATTATAAATTACAGAAAGTGGTACATTAACATCTCTCTCTCTCTATGTATCTTCCTTACTTCCCCAAAAGGCAGGAGTTATTTCTCACAAGCGATTATCTTCTTGCTTACTGCATACCAGGGGTTTCCAAATGCCGGGCTGCGGACCACTACCAGTCTGCGGGCTCCTCGGCACTGGGTCGCCTGATGGTGATGCGCGCACATGTAGCGCGTTACCATCATGTGGCTGTCAGCGTGCATTGGCCCCACCCACCTACACACTGGTCCGTGAAACCTTTTCTGGGTCGGGGAACCGTTTTTTGGGGGTTTTGTTAGAGGACAATCGTGCGAGTGGGGGGAGGAAGTCTTCTAGCGGACAATCATGTGAGCGGGGGGGTCTAGCAGAGGTTGGTAGCGATACTGCGCCCCCACCCCTGCTCGGCAGTTGCCCGCCTGGCCCGGCCCTAAGGACGGCCCTAGGGATGCCAAAATGCCGCCCAGGGCGGACCGCCCCCTCCGCCCCCCTCCACGCTGCACTACTGGACGGCTGCTGTATACATTTACTAATCATTCATTTTGTTCTCTATGAGCCATCATTGTCCTTCGCCAATTAAACACTCACATTTATTTATACAAATACATTTTGTTCCTACTAATAAAAGTGCTATGTGAAGTGTAAATATAAAATACCTGTTAATGTCACTTAAAATGTCTACAAAGATTAAGCAAACGCATTAAGAAAAAGGAAAATGGGCTGCCAAGGTGTAGACAATAATGTACAAAGTATGTCAACATGTAAGAAGGAAATGAGTGCAAAAAGATTGCAGGCACATATACAAGGATCGCAGTGTAAATAATAACAATGTACTCTACCAATTATAAAATTTGTGTGTATAATAAAACTTGTTCGTATAATGTAAAACTTGTGCGTATAATAAAACTTGTTCATATAATGTAAAACTTGTGTGTATAATAAAACTTGTGTGTATAATAAAACTTGTTCGTATAATGTAAAACTTGTGCATATAATAAAACTTGTTCGTATAAGGTAAAACTTGTTCGTATAATGTAAAACTTGTGCGTATAATGTAAAACTTGTGTGTATAATAAAACTTGTGTGTATAATAAAACTTGTGCATATAATAAAACTTGTGCGTATAATAAAACTTGTTCGTATAATGTAAAACTTGTGCGTATAATGTAAAACTTGTGCGTATAATAAAACTTGTGCGTATAATAAAACTTGTGCGTATAATAAAACTGGTGCGTATAATATAAAACTTGTGCGTATAATGTAAAACTTGTGTTTATAATAAAACTTGTGCGTATAATAAAACTTTTGCATCATCCTAAACAATCTCCATAATCATCAAAATATACTTCTTAACAAGCCAATATCAAAAAGACTCTGAAACAATAAGCCAAATGTTTTAACTTTTCCTCCTGACCAAAAGCCAAGACATTATGAAATAAACAGACAATAGGGCATATTTAGACTGTAAGCTCTACGGGGCAGGGACCTCCATCCTCTTGTCATCCACAACCTAGCACTTATGTGAACTATCCTTGCGATCAGCGCCGTAGCCACAGTTTGTGGGACCCTGGGAGGTCAATGCCGCCCCCACAACGTGCCCGGCCCATGTGCCGCCCCATGTGCCACCCAGGGCGGACCGCCCCCCCACACCCCCATGCTACACCACTGCTTGCGATACTATACTTGTATTTTTTATTGTACTTTTCCCATGTCTGTATTGTATTTGTGTTGTTGAATTGTACAGCGCTGCGTAAATTTGTGGTGCTTTATAAATAAAATTATAAATACTGTACATACATACATTTATTATTAAGTGTGTAAAACAAACAACGTATTAGGAAAACACATCCTGTTGGGTTCTTGTGCATGTTTCATAAATATGCCTCTATGATGTTACTATAGATCACTGTTTATGGTGATTAACCCTGCACCAAAACGCACCAAATAACTTGTAGGAAGAAACAAATTACATTAAAAGAGACCTTGAAACCAAAGTGTTTTTGATCAATTCTTTAGGCACTTAGCTTTAGGGAAAGGGGATAAGGGCAGCAAGGACAGGATTTCTAATGGTCAGCAAGATTGCTGAAAGTTTATAAAAATGAGGGCAATTTTTGATGTGTTATTGAAGGAGATTTAAAGCTCTTTTTGTCTCGGGAAGGGGGGGGGGGTAATTACTGATCACCTCCTTCACTCCAGTGCTACCACCTGCATTAAGATTTTCTTCTTCTGATGCATTGTCACGCTTCCTCTTCAACACTACAATTTTTTTTTCTGTGCATGCTTAGAAGCAGTTTGAGCATGTGCAGAAGAAAAGAATCTCTGATGTTGGAGAAGAAGCAGGAAGTGAAGAAGATCACAACATTTGAACAGAAGAAAAGAAGTTTGGTGAAATCATGAAACAGGAGTTAGCGCTGGAGTGAAGGAGGTGATCAGTAAGTATTTCTCCCCTACCCCCTTAAGAATCACCTCTAGAGAAAAACAAGCTTTAGTTCTTCTTTCAGAAAAAAGTCCTGGTCATTAAAAGTATAAGCCTTTCTTGAACCTGCTAACTACACAAAAAATGTTCCCTGTAGTGTCTGTTGGGTGGGAAAGCCCTTACTTGTCCCGGAACCTCTTTTCTGCACTTAAACCATTTAAACAGTGGCATAGCAAGGGGGGGGGGAGCAGTCCGCCCCGGGCAGCACGTGGGGCGGCACATTGTGGGGGCGGCACATTGTGGGGGAGGCATCTTCACGACCAAAGAGTCAGCCGCTTCGACCGCCCCAGGCGCCACAAACAGTGGCTACAGCACTGCATTTCAAACATTACATTTGTAAAAAATAGCCAGTAAAGCAAAAAACTTTTCCAATACTTGGCAACCCTAAGCAAGAATCAGTGAGTCATGCAGTCTGGCCATTTTCTTCCCTGTTTTTTGCTTGCTGCTGCAGGGGAGGAGTGATTGGCATCACATTTAAAGCTCAAACTGATCACAGATTCAACTACCTACCCTTCTTTCCCTCGTTCGCATTGCAGGCCAGGGCCCTATCTTTAGTGGCAGAGATTGGGTGGGACATAAGGTCTACACTAACAAAATCTCCAGTGCACTGTGGGCCCCATCTCCCCTTCCCCTTCTATCCCAATCCAGCATTTCTCAATTCCTCTCTTCCCTGTGCAAGAATGTATCAGCTATTCTGTGCAGTAGCACTAAAATGGTTCAACTGGACAGAGAAACTCTTTCTCATAGTGTGTTGCAGCATATTGTGACAAACAAGGGGACAGGTCAAGGAGGGGAGTGGCAGAACCACAGTTCTACCTCTGACCTAAGTAGAAATATCAATATATGTTGAAACACACAGATTGAAATGTAAAATGTAATGGACTTTGCTTAGCTTGTTAGTGTAGTTCTCTCCATCTCTCATCTAACATACACAAGCAGGAATGGGATTGTAGTATTCACCCATTTGATACCCCACAACATGCCACACAGTTTACCCTATTAAATACCCCATACCTTGCTAAAAAAATATGCCCCAGCTTGCCAAGTATATACACAATCGCTTCATAAAACTATCAATTGTGTCTGCCAAGAAAATATCATTGGGAAGGCATTCATCAACGTTGCTGCCCTTACCATTAAAACCTTTTGCCTAGTTGTCAGGTCAAACCTTGTCTCTTCTGCTGGGGTAATTTATATTTAAATAGTTTGGCTAACAAATTTTTTAGATAATCACCTTGTATATTTATTATAATATAATAAATATAATAATAAATCATGTCCACCTAAAAAACTTATCCTGGAGATCATGTCTTAAATTTCCATTCTTTTTTCTTAAGTAATCACTTTCCAGCCTGCACAGGATGTTTGGGGTCTGAATGTCCCCTGCATTTAATTATTCCCCACTACCCATTACCCTAGCATTGGAAGAAGAAGAAGGGAAGGTCCTACAAATCCCCAGTTTATTTACACTATACAATATGAAGGATGTGGATAAGTGGGACAGCAGTGTCATATTCACTTGGATTTGTCATTCAGCACATAGAATTAAATTCATTTAGTTACCACATGTCACCCTACCTTGTAAATGAACTTAAAAAAAATCTAAACAGTTTTTTCCTATCATGCAAAGAGGATTTACTGGTTTTACATCCTGAAAACAAGTCAAACATTTAGGAATTTATAGGAATTTAATAAGCCCAAAGAGACTCGAATCCGACTGTTTGAGTCTTTTCGGGCTTATTAAATATCGCCCTTACTATAATATCTACAATAAATTGTAGTTTTCAAGGTATTGATATTCATTGGAGATTTAATTGTGCATTTTATTTATGTCAAAAGAGCTTGTCACTGTGGGGTAATTATTATGGCTAAACTGAGCTAACATAGTATACCTATAAATTTATAGTACATGCCAACTGATAAACAAAAGGCAGGAGACTGAAGGAACAAAATCCTCTCCTGCATCCGTCTCCTGCACTCAGGGTGTTGGCTGATAAACCAGATGGACAGTGTGAACCTTGACAAGCTATGGTTCTTTCTATGACATGGGCAAATATTTGCACTGAGTGAAAACAAAGGAAAATTGCTTAGCAGAAGTAGTTGTTTGGTTTCCAGGCTTTAGGACACCTCAGCATTTACAAAGGTTTAGCTAGTCACCAGTGAACATCCATAAACATGATCCAGGAATGCTGATGTGTCCCACATGTAATTTTAACTACAGCCCAGACATTGTGCACTATACTCACCATCACTTACTACAATTTTTGTCATTGTGGTATGTCAATTATGACATCTGTCAAACTCAAGTTGATGTCATGTGCCGATTTCACACTGGATAAAACTAGGACCTTGTCAGTCCATGAGTTGGACTCAGGGCCGTTCCTAAGCCTGGGCAGAGCAGAGAAGAGCCGTCCACTCAACTTACCTCATCAGTGGCATCGTTGGAGGAAGGTGAGTACTCTGCATCTGCCCCCCGCTCGCATCACCAGCACCCTCCCTCCCCCACTCGTACAGCTCTCTCATGAATTTTTTTTTTTGGAGGGGGGGTGAAAGATTTCCACCTCGCCCTGAGTGACTTTTGAGCTAGGAACAGCCTTGGTTGGTTTGATAAATAAACCACATGTATATAATACTACCAAATCTTGGCAGATATTACCAACCAGTAGGGGGATATTTATAAAGGAGCGAAATGTTAATTTTCAGTGGAAATCGTCCTGGTAAAATATATGACTATGAATTAATATTTAAAATTTTTAGGAACATCAATGGATAACAAATGTTAAACTTTTGCTTTTGCTTCTTTTTTTTAGTTTTTATTTTATGTTTTTCAAAAATAGAAATAAACATTTTTATTTCCTTAAAACATGTAACAAAACAGTGGGGCAGAATGTTTTACACAATTCTTATGAAAGACACTCTTCTGCTGCTGAAAACAGTTTCAGGGTAAACATCTAGGACGAAATTTATTAAAATCGATAAAAACTGGCCGATTTTTATTGATATCGCAACAGCGATACTGATTTTCAATATCGATAAAAATCGCCCGCGATATCGCAATATAACAAAAACTCGCCTGCGATTTTTCCCGATTTTTGCAAAATCGAGTTGTATACCATCTGATATTGTGAAATCGGTAATTCGATATTGCGATATGGGTAATAATCGGCGATACTTATCGAAATTGGGAAATCGAAAAAAATCGATTTTAATAAATTTCACCCTTAATATCTTAATTAGACAAAGTTTAGCTAATCTAGGAGTTACTGTTTAGAAAAGTTTAAAATATTAACATGGCTGAATAGGAGAAAGAGGAAAGTCAATAAGAAATAATTTAAAAAATAAATCATTTAAATGACAGTTACTTTTATCTATTAGATCTATACTAATGCCATATATATATATATATATACATACAAACATTCCTGGCCAGGTGTAGAACTGTAAAGTGGGAGGAACTAGCAAGTATAGGATGTAATAGGCATGAATAATAAATAATGAAAACATAATTAGTAGAGGGGAATAATGTAAACTCTCTCCCATGCTAATTTTGTCTGTGTACTTGCACTATTATGTATGTGAAAGTTGCCATACTGCTTTCTCTATAGTGGATTTCTATATATAATTTGTTATTTTGGATTGTATTTATATAGCGCTGATATATTACGCAGCACTTTACAGAGATTCATCATTCACTTCAGTCCCTGCCCCGTAGAGCTTACAATCTAGTTTCAGTCACACA
>JAKJJM010038968.1:0-12283 GCA_021901965.1 Pipa carvalhoi
CCCCCCCCCCCCCCCCCCCCGCTTTCTCATCCTTCTTGATTTAGCTTCTCTCCATCCTGCAGGTTCCAATTAAATTAACCCATCATGGATGCAGAGGTGTTAGTTATGACCAGACCCATAAGCCTGGCTGCTTTTTATACTTTGTTGCTGGTTTTGTTTTTTATGTGATTATTTGCCGGTTTCTTGTCTTTTTAACTTATTTGTTACTGTTTAGATGGCAACAACATAACTTCATACAATGTGCTATGCCATAAAAGGACACAAGATGCGTGAAACATGTTTATTTCATTTATTTAATTTGCAATTTTTAAAAACCAAAATATAATGATGTAATCAGAACCAAACCTAAAGCATAAGGGTCTACACACATCTTCCATTTACTAAGTTGTCATGTATTAGCACTATATACAACATATTAAAAGTTGTGAAGGTAAACTAATTTAATGTCCTACCCGATTACTGCAGTATATAGTGGAAATAAAATACAGCATGCTATGTGTAAAAATCCGAGACTATTTTTTTAAATACCTCTTCTAGCTGTTACTAATAGTGGCTGGGTGCTTACAGAAAAGCAATTTCAATAGATAGGCTGCAGATTAATCGAAAAATAAATATTTTTCCTCCCTATTCCTTTTCAGAGAGTCATAACATTCGATGTCATTACTGGTGTCATCTCTATATAACTGCCTCTGTAAAATTGCTCTTACATACTCTCATGTTGGGAAAGAAACATTTATAGCCTTCCTGCAGAGAGAATGCGAAATTATTTTCAATGGATCTTGGAAATGTGATATCACAATGAGGAGGGGGAGATGGAATTATTGAGATTAAAATATACTTTTTATTGGGCAGACAATATTATATGCTTCAAAGATTAGTGCTTCTCAAGGCTTTTCTTTATGTAGAAATGGGAGACTACTTCACAGGAGATGACTTACACTTATGAAAAAACATGCAAATATGGGGTAGGAATATTGTGAAACAAACTGAAGTAGATAATGTCGAACATTTCATAGAACCAGGCGAGCTGATGATTGCTGGTCACAGTGTTTGATAAATGAAGCAGTTTTGAGCTGTTACAGTAAGTACTGATTTTACATAGAGCACCAGGATGGTGGGAGTTGTACATCAACAACAGCTGGAAAACATCAGGTCAAAGATCACTGCAGAAAATGCCTAATGTCATCCTGAGGTCTACTTGCTTATCAATCAGTAATACTGTATATAATTGTGTGTAACACTATGAAACTTGTTTCTCAGAAGGTAAAATAATTGTTTGTTTTTTTTCATCTTTGCCAGTTATCAGTTATTTTCATTTGCAATGACTTTTCCATAGTTTTCACCATGTTTAGATACAGCACCCAGGTATGCTCAGTGCCCAAATAGAAAAAAGGAAAGCTCTCCGGCACTCCCAGGGATGATAAAAACGTAGACTTTTAGACAAAACTGGCTTTCTTCCAAGGGTAATTACAAATGTGGTAGCACTACCTGTACTTGTTACTCTGTCATGTATACTTCTAAATCTTTTGCTAGCAGTGTTATACATAATGAATATCCTTGCTTTCAATATATCAACTTTAACACTAAGGGGGTTATTCCGGTAGCTCCGAATTTTCTATCCCGAATTCACTTACAGCGAACTCCCATTATAAAATAGCGACTGCGACTAAAAAATTGTCGCGGTCGCGATTTTGTAATAGAAGAATTGTCACGGTCGTGACTTTATAATGGGAGTTCACTATAAGTAAATTTGGGACGGAAAATTCGGAGCTACCGGAATGACCCCCTAAGAATGTTGTTTATTTAATTACGTGCAATTTATGTAATTTACAGTATGTAGGCAGAACAACTCACCCCTTAAAAATAAGGGTTCGTAAGCACCTTAATAATATTGTCCAGGGTAAATCTACTAGTGTGGCCCAACACTTTAAAAATCACACCAATTTTAGGTCTTATTTGAAAGTACAAGGTATTGAACGTATACATGTAGGTACTAGAGGTGGGGATCCCTTGAAATTAATTAATCGGAGAGAAGCATTCTGAATCCATACGCTCTGTACTAGGCAACCTTAAGGGCTTAATTTGGAATGGGATCTTCTGCTGTTTGTTGATTAGATTAGATTAGATTAGGTTTAGTTTTACACATTTGCACAAATATTTTTTTAATTTTTTTAACTTTATTTAACTTGAGCACTTTTTAGTTTCCCTTTTTCTTAAACTTTATTTAACTCGAACACCTCAAACTTTTACCTCTTTTACCTACTCACTCTCACAGTATTAAGATCTATTTTATCTTTTATCTTTTTTAGTATAACACTGAAGGTTGTTATAAATACACATATTTATATTTTTCTTTTCACTAGTATCACACTCTTAGATTCCTTCCATTATTTGCATAACTATAACCCTGCCATTGATTCCATATGGGCTATGTTTATTTAAACTATTGTAACTTTATTTAATACTTGTTTCAATACACATGCTGTTTTTTATTGGTCTCCACCATCACTTCCGCTTTCACCGCACACTGCTCTGAATCATGTATGTAATTGCGATTTATCATGGTTTTAAACCTTTATATAATTTATTATACTTGTTTTTGTGTATAGCTATATATGATGTTTTCCTGTATAGTAGTCATCCATGATTAAGTGCACCGCCACAAAACGCGTAGGATGCGATGCCGTGACATGTGGTCCACACTAGAATTGTACTTTTAACTTGTTTGAATACATTCTACGTTTATATCATCCCTGAGAGTGCCGCAGAGCTTTCCTTTTTTTCTATTTGGTGCTTCCCTAGATGAACGGGTGCGTCCTGTCCTCTTCCTTGGCACACAGTGATCAAGTGTGAGTGCGTTTACATATGTTTTTACAAACGGGAATGAGATTTGCTTATTTTCTTTTTGTTATACTCAATGCTCATACATAAACAAATACAGTGCCCAGTGCCAAGACATACACAGAAACAGTGCTATTCTGGAACATATATTATGATTTATGTTCTGTAACAGCTGCTCTTTAATTATGTTTATATTTACATATATATAAAGGCAACCACTAACACCATAAATGACTAGCGTTAATGTAACAAAGTAACATAAGGCCAAAAAAAGATAGGCCCATATAGATAATATAGACTATTATCCTGCAATGTTGATTACATGGCAAAATCCAATCATCCTTATCTAAAGGGAAAAATATCTCCCAACTCCAAACATTATCCTGGAGCACAAACTCACCTCTAGTAATCTAGTACCCACAACTTGTAATATTCCTACATGCAAGAAAAGCATCTAGGCCTCTTTTGAGAAACTTCCTCAGACAGAGAGTTCCATATCCTCACTGCTCTTATGGTAAAGAACCCCTTCTGTGTCCTACATCCCTCTAGATGTAGAGTTGCCCCTTGTTATACTCTTAGATCTCTTTATTGACTCTAAATATATGTATACATTGTTGTTAGGTCTTCTTTTCCCTAAAAAATATAACCCCAGTTTTTATAATCTTTTTTGGTAGTGTAGTCCACCCATTTCATCAGTTACTTCAGGTGCATTAACAGTGAAGCTCTCCTTGGCTATTTTGTGAACTGATGCCCAAGCACATACACAATTTTCCATGGGTGGTCTGACAAAGGTTTTGTAAAGTGGTAGAACTTTGTTCTCATCATGAGCATCTTATACCTCTTTTGATGTACCTCATGATCCTTTTTGCATAATTCTGCTTCGGCACTTGTTCACATCAGTGATATTTAAGAGGTGGTGTTAACCTGAAGGGGATCGTGATGCTGGAAGCTGAAGAAAAGAAGATCAATGAACCAAGAAGCAGGAGGCAGCACTGGAAAAAAGGACAGCATCGGTAAGTGTATTAGGAGCTCCCATGTTCAATTACTTCTGGTATAACAAGCATTCTAATTCTCCTTTAATTAACAAACCACTAACAAATGAACAAACTGCAACAATGTAATGTGAAAATTTGGAATTTTATAGTGGAATTCAAGATGACAAAGAAGGTTGAAACTATTTTACTGCACTCAGGCTCAGCAATTAATATATCATCCTAGCTATGACTAAAGAACAAACAAAGAAAAGCTGCATGTGCCATAATCCATTGTTTTCAGTCATACGTAGCTGCTGGAAAATGCGGTGTACCTTTGATAAACTAACTTTAGTGCAGGTTTCTAGGAAAAGTAAGTTTAATCATTACCTTAAGAAATAGCAAGAATTCTTTGACTGTTTGAAAATATAGGTACATTTTTCTAATGTATTCGAAACCTGTGCAAACAATATTCATTTACAGGTTTATTATTTATGTAATTTATCATTACTTATGTGAAGTCAGTGCCCTTATCTCAATAGAAAAGGGACCGTCTGGAAAGTTTGCAATGTAAAATACCCCACCCACTGCGTTTTTAGAGTATAAAACATGTTCTTTTTGGCAGAGAACACCCTCTAGACAGATCTGTTTTGGTTCTTCTGGCCCTCATTAATAGAGGGCAAGTGGTTCTAGCTAACGTGAAAAGAAAAAAATGTGTTTTAATTACAAGTTAAATATCTGCCCATAATTCTTCCAAAGTACAAAAGCAATTTTATTGTAAGATCTACCTTTAAAAAGAAAACATTTGTGTCGTTTTCTGACATAGAAGGAGATAAAAAAATGTATTCATCAGAATCCATTTCCTAGTTTATCTGTGATAGTGATACAGTGTAAATGTGTGTGTTGGGGGAAGAGGAAAAAATTCTTAAAAGCCTATGCTGTAGTTATTTTAATGATATACTACAATCTGTGTCTGTATATACGTGGATACCCTTGGGCTAGAGCAGTGGTCAGCAAACTTGGTGGAGGAGGGAACCAATTCACTTCCACTGCCGACTAAAGTCTGTGGAGCCAGGGGCGGAGCTTAAGCACCCGATCTCATGACCTGCCGACGTCCAATCAGAAGGAGTATCATGGGTGGGGCTATGGCAAGAAGGGGCGGGACTATGACACGAAGGGGCGGGCATGTGATGTGAGGGGGCGGGGTTACGGTGGGCGCCGCGAGCCACAGTGCAACGGCTGAAGAGCCGCATGTGGCTCGAGCCAAACTTTGCCGATCACTGGGCTAGAGGGAGCATGGAGAGATATTATAGCTTTTCTGAACTGCATCCCTTTTATTGCTAATTTGCCAGCTCCATCAAAACATATTTCAACTTTTATACTTTTGTGCAAGTGCAGAGTACTTCTCATGCCTAGGACTTTCT
This sequence comes from Pipa carvalhoi, assembly GCA_021901965.1. Taxonomy (NCBI): domain Eukaryota; kingdom Metazoa; phylum Chordata; class Amphibia; order Anura; family Pipidae; genus Pipa; species Pipa carvalhoi. Next base: position 5,237 of record JAKJJM010038968.1, read on the forward strand.
TTCAGATGCTTATCCAATTATGTTGCCTCATTTCCAGATTTGATCTCAGTAAATGCACAATGAAAACATGCTAAGCTTTTTTTGTCAAATAGCTTTAAACATACGGCTCATGACAATGCAAATCAGTTTTAAGTATATTATTAACTTGCAGGAAAAGAGTGTATCTGTGGGGCGTTATTATTTTCATTTGTTTCTGTAATTAGATATTATATAGGAAGCTGCTGTATAGGGTACTATAATGGGGGGCTTTTTAACTGTATTAGATACTATATAGGAAACTGCTGTATGGGGTACTATAATGGGGGGATTTTTAGTATTAGATACTATATAGGAAACTGCTGTATCTGTATGGGGTACTATAATGGGGGGATTTTTAACTATATACTATATAGGAAACTGCTGTATGGGGTACTATAATGGGGGGCTTTTTAACTGTATTAGATACTATATAGGAAGCTGTTGTATGGGGTACTATAATGGGGGGATTTTTAACTGTATTAGATACTATATAGGAAGCTGCTGTATGGGGTACTATATTTGTGAGTGCTGCACTATACGGAGCACTACAATTGATGCTGTTGAAATATATGAAGCTATATATTGAGGGATGATGATCTGTTTTTGGCACTATATGGGGGGGGGGTGCTGAACTATATTGGATACTATTGGGGGATGGTGCACTGTATGCTTTTCCTGCATTTACCGCTTCTCTTAAAGGGGTGAAGGTTTTACACATTGTCACCATTCAAACTAATGGCACCTGTCACCACAATGTTTTAAAGGTGTTTTGACCAACAGCAACAGCAACCACCACTGTAGCCAAAACACCCCATGTGCTATTGCCATAATGGAGCCAGGGCAACACCTTGTAATATAGATAGGCCAAGGCAGGGTAAAGTTTTAGATTTAAAGGAACAGACTATTATTAACTGTCTAAATCTGAGATAAAATCAAATCTGCTAGTTATTTTATTATAGTATTTGTTATAGGTAGTCTCAAACATCAGAGATATTGCACAAATTAAAAGAGCTGCACAAGTTGGGTACAGTGGTGGTAATATGGGGGCTTTACTTAGCCCAGCATAGACTGGATAAATAGCACTGCCAGTACAACAAAGGGAAACATATATTTGTAATGCATTGCAGGGAAATTTATTAGACCCCCCACTAGAAAGGAAACACTAGAGAACCTCTTAATTTTTAGCAATAAGAGCTTATTTCAAACATATCCATATAAGTGAAAATCTTGTAAACAGTGCTATAACGTAATCACTATTTTATTTAATCTACAAAAATTCCAGCTGGTAGGGCCAAAATATTATATTTTAAAAGGGCAAGTTTTCCAATGCTAAGGGCAACAAATTAACAGGTAGATTGGGGGAAACTGATGTCTTCAAAAAGCACAGAATTATATGGCAGTTTTCATATAATTTTGGATAAACATATGGCAGAAATTATTTCTTGGGGTAACAAGTATAAAGTCCTGTAAAAAAAGGTGTTTAATAATAAAAAGGGCATTCATAAAATATAATTAAAGGGGACATATTTATCATCTGAAATGTATAAAAATGTAGTCCAATTTGCAAAAATGAAATCAGGCAGACGAATATAAATGATTAAAGGCAGATTGCAGAAAGTAAAGCAAATCCCAAACATAAATACATAAATGGAAAGAGAAAAGGCATACTTAGCGAAAGCCTTTTTCAGCTCTGTTTATACAAAAAAGCAAACATTGGAGCAAGTCCAGTGGGAAAATTGCATTAATAAAGTTACGGCCACATTGGCCATAGTCTGACTAGACAAAATTAATGTAAAAAAGAACCAGAAAGCATTTGACGCTGACCCACACAAATGAGGCCCATTGGTTTGCAATGTGCAGTTCTCAAATTTAAAACATTGTAAAAGATTGTCCCCAGAGAGTTGTGGTCAATTATAGTTACTCTGAATGGTCCACTGTTAGAAGTGATGTGCGCCAGGGCTCTGTTTTATTAGGGTTATTGTTTATTTATAAATTATATAGAGCTTTAAATAAATAATTTCTTTGTTTGTAGATGACACAAAGCTATGTGGTGAATGTTTCTTTGAATATTCAATTTATTTATCGATGTATCGCAGACAATTTATCGCAGACAGCGGGTTCCCATTGTAAAGTTGTGACCGCGACAATTCTCCCATTCTAAAATCACGACAATTTTTTGAAAGTTCCATCTTTGACATTTGCTTTGTAAAGTCGCGACTGGGACAAAATTCTCATTATAAAGCCACGACTGTGACAGTAGCAGTCTATTGCGACTGTTTTTAGCTGGCAAATTCACACCTTTACACAACAATTCGGACTTTGCAGCATGACCCCCATAGACACCTCTTTGTATCAATTTGCATGCGCATGCATGTGATTTTTACAAGCATTGCTTGTGAAATAGGGGAGTTGACTGGACTCCAGTTTAGTGTAAGGGGATTGTACATTCAAATGACAAAGAAAATATAGAGACCAAGGTACAACATAAACTAGGAATAGTGTTGCTTAGAAAGGGATGAATAAATCCCTTTTTTTAATATAGGTTACTCTAATATGGTGACAATAGGGGGTGATCAAAATGTAACAAAGTGTTGACAATGTCTTTCCTTATATTCAATCCTACCTATTTTTTTAAAAAAGTGCGTCCTGAAAATATGCTGGCAAATTCAGGTTGGCGTATCTTTGAGGCACGCTTTTCTATTTTCTATTGGACGTCCCCGATGCAGTGTGACCACTCCTTTGGCGTTCTCGGCTTTTCCTATCTCGTCATGTCCATACGTTCAGCAGAATCGCGGCAAGAAGTTTTCCAGCACGCAGTCACGCTAGTGTGACCAGAGCAGGTAAGTATAATGGGGGTTTCCATTACATACTACCCACCTCACTCTTTAATTTTGCTGAATTTAACTAACTGCACATGCACAGATCAATTTTTTCTGAAGTGCTCATGTGCAGTTGGTTAAGTTCTGTGAACTTCAAGAGGGGGCGGGTAGTATGTTACACTTAAGTCACAGAGATAACCAGGAAGTGAACTGGAGTGACAATGCATTGATCTCACGATCCTGGGCTTAGGATCGTAAGATGAATGCTGCTCTTACTGCTGCTAGATCTTTCAGGTAAGTATCATACTTTAGTTCTCCTTTAATCCTGGTGCATAAAGTAGAATTCCAGTTAACACTGTAAGTAGGATACTTACATTCAGTACTAAACTGATTTATGATTTTGACTAGTTTGGGACATAAATACTAAAAGTGAGAATTCTGTCCATTTTTTTATTTGTTTTACTTGTTTTTTCTGACTATTTACAAAAAAATCCAAAAGGAAAAGGTTTGAGATTAAAAACATAAAATGGTTACATTTTGCCATTTAATAATGCATAAGCAGTTGGAGCGCCAAACATTTTTCAGCAAATTTAAATTGAAAAAAAAAATTGTTTGCAAAATGTGTTTTTGTAGGCAAATGATACTAGGTTGAAAAAAATTTTCAATTTAAAATTTTGCAAAAAAAAAAATATTGGGTATGATCTTGGTCAGTTTTAGTATATTGAAATGTTTTTCATTTGAAGCCAAAATCTTTATTAGGTGTGTTTTGTCTCTTTGCTTAGATTTGCTTAATGTTCATTTGTCTCTTCCTTGTCAGCTTGCTGTCAGATATCTTCCATCTGTTTCATAAACATTACTTTATTTTTAGACAATGCATATTCAAGACTTGGGCCCAACAGCCTTATAAACTGAAATTAATTGCATTTTTCAATAAAAACATTACATTTCATATAAAATAAGCAGATTATTTTGGAAGTGCAGAATAAGTGGTTAATGTATATTATGTATGTATATTTATGTCTGTATATTAACCACTTATGTGTTGCTGTCTCTTTAAGGAGAAATAGTAGTTGAGGTTTATTCAACCTGCAAAAATCCACTTCTCCAAAAATGTCCATACTTTGTTCCCTTTCTTGTAGGGCATTTCTGTTTGACTAGGATACATATATAGAATGGAAGGGTTTACATAAACAGCTTTATCAGCACTGACTAAGCAGATAAGACACTTTATATATTGCTGTGTTTGAAGTATTCAGGGACCTAAAAAGGGTCAAAGTACAAAAGAGTTTAAACATCCTGTTAAAATCACAAGCTTCCACTTGATTTTACTTTGTGTAACCATACCCCAGACTTGAACTTGAAACCTCAGTATGCTGGTTACCAAAAAGTAACATTCTTTTTTCAGTCTGTGTGCAGTAAAACCCACACACAACTGAAGAATATCTACAATGCTGTTTATGGAAATTTAATATAAATAGTATCTTCCAATGCATCCTTTCTTTAATAACCTTATTTAGTTTTGTGTACATATTAGTGATGCGAATTTGCACAAGCAAAGTGTGAAATGATTTAATTTTCCCTTAACTCCTATGGATCTGTTTAAAGGGGATAATGTCACTATAACACTATTGGCGAAAGTTATTAAGCCTGTAAAGACTCGATTGGAGTCTTTGTGGGCTTAATCGAGCGAGAATTCTCGCGAGAGTATCAGGCGGGATCTCGATTGTGCTTCTCCGCAATCGAGATCTTTTGCCCGAAAGTTTTGTAGCCATAGGACTTATGGCTACCTTTAAGGCGAAAGATCTCAATTGCGGAGAAGCGCAATCGAGATCCCCGCTAGATGCTCGGGCGAGAATTCTCGCGTGATTAAGCCTGCAAAGACTCGCATCGAGTCTTTATGGGCTTAATAACTTTCGCCTTATGGGTGAAATTTACTAAAGTTAAAAATGATTTTTTTACTTTTTCACCCATTTTTCACACAAAAATTGGGCAAAAAGGTAAAAAAATAAATGCTTTTGACCTTTTCACCACCTTTTTTAAATTATTTTTTGTATTGGATTTTCAATAATAATATTCACCACCGTTTTTCACCATTTACGACCTTTTTTGCCTAAAAAATGGCCAAAAAATACGGGCGAAAAGGTCAAAAAATGGCTGAAAAAGTTAAAAAAATCATTTTTGACTTTAGTAAATTTCTCTCTCTTATTCCAAATATCTCAAATGAAGCTCAATGCCTGCTCTGTAAAATTATCATAGGGAATTATTAATAGTACTAATGGGGTACTGCTAGTGCATGGAGACCCTGGGGGCGAGGAATGTGTTAGTGTTACATCAGTAAACAAAAGGATTCATTTTTCACTTTAGACGTGAGTTTGGACATTATTTACTGTTGGTAACTATTGTTATAAACAATTTGTAAAAATCCTGGAGGAATTTAATGCCACATATGACAACAGGTTTGGTATTCCTGGGAAGCCTATACTGTAGGCTGGATCTACTTGTTGCTATACAAAAAGAACTGTCTTCTCACTCATTTTTTACGTTACTTTCCATGTAAAGACAGTTTGATGCTCTGTCTGTGGGCTTTAATCTGTACTGAATTCAGGACATATATTATTAAGCAATGCTCCATTTGGTATGCATAGATGCGCATTAACATATTTTAAAAAATCACCATAACTGTAAGATGAACTTATTTTCAACACAATAATAGAATGTTCTCTTATTTAAGCTTTGTAAATTGTAGCATGACCAGACACAGCTGCTCGATGCTTGTTGTTGTCCACTAGATTTTTAAATTCCTTTCATTCAGCCAAATCTATTTCTTTTCCCACAATGGCTTAACGTCCAACTTCAGAAGCAGTTTATATTTATAAATGTAAGAAATATAGACAGAAAATTCAATTAGTATTGCAAATCAAAAAAAGATTAAATTCATTCCAAATCAAATAATACATTGTAAGCAAACTCTTGCCTATTCATTCAGGATATTCATTTTGATATGCTTCCCAAAATTGTATTCAAGTTAAATATAAAATGTTTCCATGATAGAGATATAAAAATGTCCAAAGATGATATAGAAACTAGTGTCTGGCATGACAGAACACATTGGAATCAAAGTATGAATCTAAAAATTATGCTGGTTCCATGTGAGCGGGGAAAAAACAGGCAGAATAAATAAGGTTTTAAAAAAAATCACAAAAATAGAAAAAAATAAAAATCAATAATTAAGACTCATTTGTGAAAAACATTCATCAACATTCAGTCTAATATCGCTTGGTGGATGCTTTGCATTTACTTACAGGTCTCCTTTAAGACTGCACACGTGTACTTTATTTTTTTTTACTAATAATAATGTTCCAATAATCTATCTCTTACAAGGAGAAGCAACTCTAACGTTTCCTGGATATGCAGCTGCTTGGATTCCTGTCAGGGTGTGTCTCCATGGAATTAAGGTCTCATTCCAGTCTTAAAATATAGGTTTTAAATTCAAGCACAATCTTAAATTATTTTGTCATTTGTCTTCCCTTTAATTACCAGAATATCATGCCAAAGAATGAGTTATTTTTACCCAATCAGATCTATGCAATTTCTTTATTTGTATCATCTTTAGCAAAACACTGTAACATAATGCTTAATAACTACACTTCATATTTACTTCTGCTACCGTGGATAATTTTTGGTGAGTTTTTAAAGAATACAATAACGTTTGGGTTTTCCGTGCAATTTTTCAAGTCACTCACAGTTGATGATTCACGTCTGAAATCTAGAGTTGTAATCAGGGCTGATTTTTCGACCTAACACTTTAAGATAATCCCATGGTGACACAAAGAAATCACTCACTGTCATTCCCATATTCCATTTGAAGGACAGTGTTAAAAATACCAGGACTAAAAAAAAAAAATGACAAAAATGAAGTTTTTAGAATAGGAAAAAACCCAAGTGAGTTACAAGACAATAAAATTACAACTGTTTGTCCTAATATGGTGGGAGGACAATTTAGCTCACTATAAATGAGAAACCATCATTGTTGTGGGTAGTCGATTTTATCATTAAACAGTATTTGGTGGAAACCTTATACAAGAGAAAAACATTATTCTCTAGAACAGTGATGGCCAACCTTTTGAGCTCAGTGTGTCAAAATTCATTAAAAAACAGAGCATAACTTTGATGGTGTGTCACTTTGATATAGGTGGGGCAACTCTCCTAC
>JAKJJM010038986.1:0-12502 GCA_021901965.1 Pipa carvalhoi
GATCTCGCCAAGTACTGTCGCGAGAATTCTCGGCCGAGAATTCTCGCACTATTAAGAGCGCAAAGACTCAATCGAGTCTTTCCGCTCTTAATAAATTTCGCCCTTAGTGTCACCATAATTTTAAAAAAAACTGGGCTACAAAATAGATTCATGTGACAAAAAAAAATTGTGTTGAATTTGTATTGGTAACAAAATTCAGAACAGACCTAATAGTCAAGAGATTGATATGTTGCGCACAAAATTCTTTTATAGGTCCACAAAATGTTATTTTTTACACTAAACCAAATTTTCTCCATAGATTTTCATGTTGTACACACACAACTATTTTGTGCACAGAAATTATATTTTGTGCACAAGATTAAATTCTGTGAGCATTCCAAAACATTTTGTCCACAGAATAAAAATTGCAATTTTTGTAAAAAAATTATTCCGTGTGCACAAGCAATCTTTTGTGTACAGAATGAAATTTTGTGCATATAAAATAGCCTTTTGTGAACAAAATGTTATTCTGTGCACACAAATGCCATTTAGTACACACAAAATGCAATTCTGTATTTCCAAAATAGCATTTTGTACACAGAATTCTTTTTGTGTGCACTAAATATTATTTGTTAACACACAATTTTCAAGTATACAAATCTATTTTTTTTTACTGAAATGTACTTTTTGTGTATTTAGTGGATACTAAAAATTATTTTGTTTCCATGAAGCAAACTTTGTCAAAGCAAGAAATGTTATGTGCATACAAAATATCATGGATTATTTTTGCGCTTATAAATTTATCTTTATGTCACAAAATGTGCACAGTAAACAATGAACAAATGGTGTCCCATAGCCTACCTCTTTAACTTGGGTACTTTTGTAGTCTTTTTCTGGATCTTCAACATGAACAAGAATCAGAGAAAATATCCCATATGCATGCACAAAAAGACCTAGGACTTTTTTACAAATAGTTTTTTTTTCAGAACTAATCCACTTTACTTTAAATTTAACTTTTGCTTTGAGTATCCCTTTATTATGAAAACTAAAGGATACTGTTTGTATAAATGATCATTCCTAAATGTATTCTTTTAATTCATTTTTGTTTGGTTGTATTTCTTGGCATAACATTGCACTTTATGGTACTATTGCATGAAAGGATTCATGTTATTTCAAAAGGAATGAGTGGTTTTAAGAAATACAAGTCAGTATTGCTTTCCTGGTGTTTCAAATTTGATTTATTTAGTATGTCTTCCTGAACTTAGATACATTTCGTATTCATATCTCTCAATTTTCAGTCAGGTTATGTATGCCTTGAAAGTGCTCATTAGACCATGGAGCATAAAATCATGTAATGCGGCCGTCCAGAGCAGCATGGTGCGTTCAAGCTCCCAGTCTATTTTATATCTATTGTATTATAGTAATTGTGCCACCCCCTCATTCTGCTGAGAGAGAACAGCTGTTAGACTGAATATGAGGACAGACTGAAAAGGAAAGGTACATTTCATCAGACAATGTTATTTGAGTTATTTTTAAAGTAAATATAAAGATGTCACACAGTATAACAACATTCCCTGAGTTTGCTAATAGATGTGCATCACTGTACATTTCTTAGGTGGAATAGACAAAATGTATGAAAACTTATTGCAAGTCAACAAACCATCAAATGAACATAATAGAAAACACCAATGCCTTCAATGCCTCTCACAATCATTTAGCCATTCATCCTGAATTATATTTCCCACTATAAGCTGATTTCTTCTCCTTTCCACAAAATGGTCAGATTGCCTAGCTTTTAGCACAAACACTAGGGTAAAGGCAGTGGTGTAGCTACAGTTTTGGGCGCCCGGGGGCAGCCGTGCGAGTGGGGTGGGGTGCTAGCGGAGGCTGGTGATGGCCCCCCCCCTCTTGGCGCCGTCCCCCCTCTTGGCGCCCCAGGTTGCCCACCCACCCCTAGGAACGGCCCTGCGAACAAAATGCCGCCCCCACAGCACGTGCCACTGGGTAAAGGTATGTGTGTATGTTTAAGAGGAAATAGAAGGTGTATCCATATTGTTTTTTATTGGTTTTGTTTTGAAGAACAATCACAGATTCAGGTGTTGGTGATAGTTGTGATACCTTTCATTGGACCAACATAGCTTTGCTTAAGAGGATAATAAACTTCCGAACCTCATAGGCTTTGAAAACCTGTTATCCCCTTAACCAAATGTTGGTATGTTGGTCCAATAAAAGATATCAGAATTATCTCAACTAGCTAGCTCCTCAACACTTATAAATTGTGAGAGAAGGTGAAGAACAATCATGTGCAAAATATATTGTAGGGCCCCCTGAACTGGAGCCACAATTACAATGCGGTAACCAACGTGATCAAAAAATATAAAAAAAGTTTATTAAGTTAATTTTGCCGCTGATGTAGACTCACGTAGATAACACCCACACTCAGGACAGAATTCATTTTCCACAAATAACATGACTATTAACATTTATTCTAATTAATTAAAACTAGTCAGGCTAATTTTCATAAAGTTGTGGAAGGCTTATTCATTTGGTTGATATATCTTCCTATTCTCTGTTATTACAGGCAAACAATTTTGAAATATTATTGTTTAATAAAATAACATTTTGAATGGCTTTTGTAGTTGTTGTAAAAGAGCACCCCCTCACGTTAAAAATGATTGCTTAAACATTTACTGCTGAAAAGTGTTCTAACATTTAACATGGTAATGGAATCCACTAGAGAGCGATGCTTCAGATGCAGTTTGTGGATAACATTTTAAATTGTCCAGATTAGAGGAACTGTATAGCTGCTCCCACATATATTACTGATTAATTATAAATGTATAGGTCTGCCTTTGCACAATGACCAATACAAATATAAGTAGTAAAAAAAGAGCAAAACTTTGGCTTGAACCATTTTTAAATCAATAGGTCTAATAGATTATAACACAATAAAGCGTAAAGTGCTGAGATCTGACTCACCATAGAATCCCTATGCGACTTACCTCTGCCGGCCACACTAGCGCTATACGCGAGCACGTGAACACTTGATGTCGCTTATCCGATGGGCGTATGTACGCGACGCGAAGAATGCGGCCGGATAGGAAGAGCCGCGAACAGCGAGGGAGCGTTCACACTGCGTCGGGTAAGTACAATAGAAAAGCGCGTCCCAAAAATACACCAGCCTGAATTTGTCGGCATATTTTCGGGACATGCTTTTCTAAAAGCGGAGAGCATTCAAATGCTAGTATGAACCGGGCCTTAGGGGACAATGCAATGCAAGAGCTCATACCTTCTTAATAATAAGATAGATCTCAGTGCTCCAAGGTTTATTGTGTTCTTATCTATCAGACCTGTTGACTTATGTAAAAGTATAGATAGAATTTTCCATGGGGCTCCAGTTTTCCAGGCAGCATTGCTCTGCCCACTATTATTTTAGATAGTAACAGTTTATCCCATTCATAAGGTTCCGTAGCTACTACCAGTCATTGTAGAAAGGGCAACATTCAGTCAACTAGTGCTTTTAGAGTTAATATAACCCTATAATAATGAGTTCAGATTTTTAGTGAAAATATAGGAATTCCTAGTTGGCTCACATTGCAACAGAGGTGACCATGTTGTACTAGATCTGGAGAATGTGTGCTTGTCTTAAATGATCATAAACGTACTATTATTTTTATTATTAGCTACTTTCACTTTGTGCATATGGTTCCTGATCAACTTTGGTCCTATGTTAAATAAAGCTCTGATTTTGGTCTAGTAAGTGTTCTCTGTGTTTTATTGTAGCAAGGTTTTAACAGCACATTTATCGCTTTGCTCTGTAGTCCCTGATGAAATCTCAAACTCTCTGGTCTCTGGAAGAGCCTTATTCCCCAACTCTCAACTCTATTTGTAGCTACAACCACACACAACTTAACATCCATCTAAAGCCCTTTTTATTCCTCTCAATACCAACACTGTCTTTCTATTTAGCCACATACTATGGGCGATAAGGCTGATTTCGCCTTTTCAAATGCTATCGATGATACAGAAATGGGTACCAACTGAAAAGTTTTGATCGATAATTTTTCATCTGTTACTGCTGGGAAAGTGCCATAAGCGCTATGATACTTTCCCAGCAGCAGATTGACAAATATCGATCAAAAAGTTCCGATCGGAAAACATTGATTGAAAAGTATCAATCGATATTTTTCAATCAGTACCAGTTTTTGTATCGTCAATAAAATTTGAAAAGGCAAAATTGGCCTTTTCAACTTTTACAAATTTTGCCGTATATGAGGAACTGGACAATGTTTACCATCGTGCACTCCATAATCCTTGTTGAACTCCACAACAATTCTGAAATACTTTGCAAACTCCTTACCTTATATTTGGCTGGCCAATGGGTAAAATCCTACTCTCCAGCTGACGCACAACAAATAATGTTCTGCTGCTAAACCTAAATTCTCTCTTGCCAGGCAGACCTATTCTACAGTCTCCTCTCTGGCCTCCAAACCTAAATGCTGTCTAAAAAACTTTTTATCTCCCTTCTATCTCCACCTAACTTTCCTACATATACACACTTCCCTGCCCAAGACCTTGCTGTCCACATAAGCAAAGTCAATACTATCTTGCAAGAGAGGGTGCACCCCTATCTATCCTTTTCTCTGTGTCCCCTCTGCTCCTTAAAATCCATCCTCAGTACCTTCACCCCTACCACGTGATGAGCTTTCTGGACTTATCATATTCTCCTGATCCACAACCTGCCCTCTAGACCCAATCCCATTACACCCTATTCATGCCTTCTCTCCTATAATACTAGATACCATGACTTATTTTGAACTCTCACCCTCAACTTCAATCTTACCTAACTACTTTAGGCATGCCCTAATCTCACCTATACCAAATAAACTTAACTTTTATCCTAACTCAGGGGTCGGCAATATGCGGCTCGTGGCTCCCCGCCATAGCCCCACCCCTCCCTGACATAGACCTGCCCATTACTGCCGACGCTCCTTCTGATTGGACATCGGCAGGTCATGGGATCGGGTGATTGAACTCCTCTCCCTTTGCGCTCCTCCCCCGGCTCCACAGTGTTTAGTCAGCGGTGGAGGAGGGAGAGAATTGGCTCCCTCCTCCACAAAGTTTGCCGATCGCTGTCCTAACTGTTTCTTCAACTACTGGTTCTCTCCTCCCATTTGCCTCTAATCTACTAGATTTACACTCATCTAATTTTTTTAGATTTTCACTCTCTTCTTGATCCATGGCTATCTGGCTTCCATTCTCAACACTCTATGGAGAGAAAAACACAATAAATATTTTTGTAATTTTTTTTATTTATAAAGTGGCAATAAGTTACTTAATTCTATACAATTCAACACTTCAATTATAATAGAGACATGGGAAAGTGCTTAGCATGGTACAAAAGAAGAAAATTACAAGCATAAAATTGTGGAGATACATCACTCTAAGGGGTATTGGCTAAAGTCCAAATTGTTGCGATTTTAAAATTGTCGCGGTCCCGGATTTGCTATGGGAATTCGCTGTTTGAGAAATCAACAGTTGAATTCTCACTTTAGTCAATAATCCCCTAAGTGCCAGGTGGTGATTGAAACAAGAGGCTGAATGTCCCTTCCCCATAGGGCTTACAATCTACCCATCTGCCTGTGGGCATGTTAGTGCTTTGCTGTGTTAGTTTACTTGCGGTAACTGATGTTCCGCATGCTTAAGCCCACTCTAATGTTTGACAATGTGTCTTTCTGTATATATGACTTAAGGCCTCATATTTCCTGACATTTCAGGCAGTTAAGCATGATTTGTATTGTCTCTCTTGTCTGTTTCTCTCTGTGCGTACTGGTTTATTTATGTGACTTTCTGCTTATTTTTCTGTTGATTTGTGACTGACTTTCTGTATCTATGTCTTTTTCTTACTGTGCCTGTGTTTATCTTTTTGTTGCCCTGCATTTTCTAGGAGCCTGAGCCTGTTTATCCCCCATGATGAACCATTATTTTAACTCTGCAGTTGTTTTCAGTCAGCAAGAGGAGGTAAGTCCACATCCCTTTCATAGCTATCCTGTCCTTTACCATATGTATAAAGCACTACAAACCATGTATAAATCTTATGAGTAATCCCTGAAATGTCTTCAGTCTTTATACTGTACTTAGCCTCAAATACAGTGGATTTATCAACAATGGCAATTATTTACACAGGTGCATTAACCCACTGCAACGAAATAGAGGCTGGTTTTCGTAAGTTTAGTTTCTTTATACCAATAAATGATAACTGCTTGCTATAGGTTACCATACCTCTTTAATTGTTCATGTTGATTTTTTTTCTGGTCTGATCCCTTGTTCCTGGAGGACAAATGACTTGTCAATGTCAACATTAGCAGGGTGGGCTAAACCCTTTAAATTTTGTTTTAAGGAGTTTGTGATTCCTATGTATTTAAATATTGCAGAGCTGTTTTTAAAGGAAATTAGAGTGAGGCTGCAAACAGTTGATCAGTAAGTAAAAAAATGACAACTGTACCTCTGCCATACAATGCCCAAACAGCACAGCAACAATCAATGTAATAGAGTACAATGTGACTACTGTGAATTCCATGGGACCTGTAAATTTCTAATGCTGCAAATTTTAGAAGCTCTAATGTAATATCAGTTAGTTTTAAAACACTATTTAGATGGTTTATTTCCAAGCAAACTAGACAACTAATTCCATTTTTTGCCAATGATCTTTTGAAAGCAAAGGCTTTTTGCGGCAGTTCTTACCAAGATCTACAAAAAGAATATGGTGTAGTAATTCAAGGCACTTCTAGGATCAAGTTAGAACCTAAGTCATTATAAGGCAATACCCAAGGATGCCAGAAAAGCATAGATAGTGAAAGAATAGCCCAGAGGTTCATGCAGGCAGCAGAGATTCGTAATCAAGATGCAAAGCAAGACCAGTAAAGGCTGTGAAAGCTCACGATCAAAGGTCAAAGACAGAGGTCAAACTCATATAACAAAAATAATATAAGCTTAAGCAGGGACTGGAACACATGGGAACCAGAAAGGGGTGGGGAAACAAGCAAGGGAATGTCCATAAATAGCTGATATGGAAAGAAAACCTAGCAACCATCCAAGAATAATGAACCAGTCCTCGTTATTGTAACAAGAACCTGTCTGAGAAACTTCAAATGGAACTAGACTAAAATTTTTACCAGTAATGGTCAATGGACTAGAGTTTTGCAGATGCCTGAAAAATAGGCACAGCGCCCTTACATACCATCATCATGACTCCTAGAGGTTAGCTTTGTACAAAAAGAGATTTGAGCTCTAGCTCCTTCTGTTTTATCCTCAAGCATGTGATTAAAGTATAAAATACCTAAAAATTATATATAGATTTTTTTAAACTCATTTTAACATCTTGGGTGACAAACCAGCTGTCATTTGGTAGCACAGTATGAATGCAGCTGCCTTTAAGAATACCAATCAAGCACATACTTTTTAGACAGAATGATAGCTAGGTTCTTTCTAATTACTGGTCTGGCCAAAGTACTCTCTTATTCCTTGACATTTAGCTGTTCTAACTTCTTATTGTAATTGTTATGCAATGTAGTTTTCATTTAGACATTGAGCACAGATTTTCATCACGCTGTGTCATTGCAGTTACAATTTGAATACTGCATTTCTCCCACCAGCTTTAAGGATAGACAACAGAAGGTTTGAGAGGATTCTCAATGTTATGCACTAAGTTATATAATCATTTAAGGGCAAATCGAACTGACCCAGAAATGTCTGTCTGAGTAATGATTTAACATTTTGATCTTTTGTGTTCTCAGTTCTCACAGTATGTTTTATATACAAGAAAAAAAATTCTGAAAATGCTTAACTGTATCAACTGAAGGAGTCCTTCCCTAAATCATACTGTCAGAAATACTTGCTACAAGACACACATGTCTACAAAGATATAATCCTAAAACACAGCTTGAAGAAGGGATATGATATCAAATAAGACATCAAAAAGAACAGTCTTTTCAGCACTTTAAAGGAAAACTATTCTCTCTAAATTAACGTATATATAAATATTTCCTGCTACATCTGAGTAATTCATGTTTATAATTAGAATAATTAATAAATACTGCATGTGTTTTTGTAACATTTTAATACGGCATTACTGTATTGTGCTGATTAGAATGTTTGGTGCAGCTGATTGAACAGGCACAAATGCAGAGTCCAATCAGATGCAAGCAAACACACCCTGCAGGGTCAAAGGGTCCAGATTTACAGGAGTAAATTAGAATATTTTCTGAAACAGGTTTGATTTGCAATGTATAAATAAATTATCAATAGAAACCAGTTTCCATTGTAACTAGGAGCCTAGAAGAGTACATATATTAAGAACCTTAAAGAGACATTCCTAATGAAAAAATAAAGGTTTTTGTCTTTAATCAATGTATAATATTTATTAATGTGGATTAGCATTGAAAAAAATTATTTACTTTCATTCTGAAGAAGTAATAAGAAAAAGTGTGTAAGACACGCTTCTTCTTTACAACAGTCCATCACAATTTATGGCTGTGATACAAAGCTATCTTTATGACAGAAAGATATAGCTCCATAGCTAGCTTTGTGCTATAGTATTATAATGAAACAATTGTATACATAAGTGCAGCATAAAGAGCTTATGAGCACAATGCTTGAGATAAAAGACCTTTGCAATGGTAGAAAATGATACATTTAAATAACTATTTTATGAAAACTGCATATCTGTTGGCACAAAAAAACAGTAGAGTGATGTTTATAGATGTGCTAGAAATGAAACTGGATTATTTAAAAATCATTTTTATTTTAAAAATGGCAGATTTGGGATGATATATTTAGTCTGTTGAAACAGACAGCCCAAGTCAAGAATATAGGATTGTGGTACAGAATTGTGTGTGCATGGCCATGTAAAGTAATCACAGAGTTTGATGAATAAGCAGAGTTGGAGACAAATGGACAGTAATTTGGACATTTACACTTTTGTTTATGCTCATTGTTTACACAGATTATTCCCAAAATGAACAAATATTATAAGTAAGTGAGCACAGTTCAGCCTTTCCCATAACAAATCCACATTGAGGGGGAAAAGCATATCCTGGCACTTTGGGTCTCTGACTAAGAACAAAATGCCCATGTAACCTTCTGGAAGCTGCCCATTCAATTTCTCCTGCGGAATAATATCTACAGAACAACAGTACCTCATCTCTCGCACTGGCACACACAGTTTTATGGTGTGTCCCTAGGGTACCATGGCTAACTGTAGCCATCTCTACTCTGGAATAGCTAGCAATAGCTCTGCAGGACCACAAGTTCTAGGGAACATATAGAGATCTCCTACCTACATTTGGATGCCAGTTGTGGAAAGGGACTTTCACTAAGGGACCTCCGCTAATATAACATGAAATTCTGCCTAAACACAAAAATCACACAGTTGGCAGAAAAAGAACAATAATAGTAGTTCTACTACTATTTTAATTACAAGGCAGAATAATACACTTAACATAATGCTAAAATTATATCCTAAGTACCTATATTGGGTAAAATAAATGAAAAAAATACATATCCCAGCAGTGCAGTGACTTTGCATAGAGGTGAGGCCTCCAGAAATTATGGGCCCCATGGCAGCCACTACTGTTGCTACTGATAAAAACAGCCCCAGCCATAATGCAGACATCCATGGGACCTTCATACCCCCATTATATACAGAGGGATAGGGGCATCTGATACCATCCACCACTCCCTACCTATTTGCAAAGTAAAGGAGGGGAAATTCTTGTAATGGAATGGAAACTGTGACAGTACAGTTGTTTTTTGCCTACACATCTTTACTACATGACTTTTCAGGTGCTTTCTTGCTTTTTTTCTTCAGTGTCCCAATGATGTATGCCTTGCAGGAGCCATTTACTATTTATTTAAATGGACAATAAAGAATGCAAATAAACATGTTTTCTATTTATTGGCCACCTAGTATTAAGTGTTAGACTTATCAGTTTGCTGAGTAATTATAGCCATAGCAGAAAAAACAAGCACTTGGAGCTGAGGCTCTCAGCTAATCCCAGCCCCTCCTCCTGTTATATCTGTACAGGTTGTTACTTGTGTGCAGCATTTGGATTACTAAGCAACTTTTGACACAGATCTGTTTTAAGCTGATTTTTCTCCAGTTTTCCTGTCTCTTAGATCTGTCTTGCACTAAGTATCCTGAAGCAAGTGAAAGTGAATTTTAATTAGTTTTAGGAGGGGGAATTATGCTCACTTAATGAGCTAAGCCCTTGACTAAGGGGCTAGGATTATCTGAAAACCTCTTCTCCAAGTGCTTGTTTTTTCATGTTAAACTTAATACTAGGTGGGAAATAAATAGGATTTTGTGTTTCTTTAAGTCCTTGTCTGAAATCCCCCTGTGACTGAGATAGTTACTTCACCTCTTGTTTCATATTTCTTATCTATGTGTGACTCTTGTATATGTATCAGCACTCTGGTGACAGACTTTTGGCCTGTAACTGTCTTTTATAGTTGTCACATGGCCTGTTTAATATAGTGGTGTTAATCTCTAGACCTGTTCTTGACCTCTTCTTTGGTTCACTTGCTATTTGCTTTGCTGGATCAATAAGTTTACTTTTCACCCAAGTGCACTAACTCTATGTTTAGCAAAAAGTACAAAGTGTAATAGCGGGTGTAAGCAGGATAATGGCGAACAACAGAAGGGTAATAGTTGAAACTGCCAAGGTAATTGTGGACACTGGCAGGGTAATAGTGGACACTGGCAGGGCAATACTGAACACTAGCAGGGCTATAGTGGACATTGGCATGGCTATAGTGGATACTGGCAGGGTGATAGTGGACACTGGCAGGGTGATAGTGGGTACTGGCAGGGCTATAGTGGACATTGGCATGGCTATAGTGGATACTGGAAGAGCGATAGTGGACACTAATAGGGCGATAGTGGGCACTGGCAGGGCGATAGTGGGCACTGACAGGGCGATAGGGGATAATGGCAGGGTCGATAGTGGATAATGGCAGGGCAATAGTTGACACTGGCAGTGCTATAGTGGATATTGGCAGGGCGATAGTGGACACTGGCAGGGCGTTAGTGGACACTTGCAGAGTTATAGTGGACACTGGCAGTGATACAAAACTTCCCAGATTCCCATAGAGGCCCGAGTGCGCTGCAAGATTTTGGATTTCTTACTCCCAAGGTTCCAATCTACAGTACCATAAAGGAGGAATATGACACCTCAAGCAATAAGGATAATCTATGAAGGGTAATAGTGGGCATTAGCAGGATAATGGTGAACACTGGAAGGGTAATAGTTGGCTGTGGCAGGGTAATAGTGGAAACTGGCACTGACACTACAAGCAATAAGGATAGTCTTGTGTTACACAAGCTAATATTATTATTATAAATAATATTAGTAGCACACACACAATCACACACACACACACACAAAATCATACACATAAACATAAATTATTTACTCCACAAACATACTAAAAAGCACCGGGATTGTAGAATAACAGAAAAGGTTGCAGTTAATAAATAATTTGTTTGCTGGTAGAAAACCTACTCTTTATCCTGTAATTTTACATCTGTATTATTATATAAATATATATCATTTCTGTTTTAGCACGTTGATCATTTCACTGCTAAGCTATTGCTTTTTTAATGTAAACTGATTATATTTGTAATTCATTTAAAGGCATCGGTCATCCTTTTCCATCTTGTCATAGATTTTAGATACATTACTTCCTATAGCAAAGGATATTTGTATAACAGGAGGGCCTCATTTTATTGGTTGTGCATATTGTGGAAAGAGTTAACAGAATTTCAGTCAATTTTAGCAGCTTTTGCAGGGTTGATAAACCAGCACTGTACTGACAGTAGCAGACAGGGTCAGCCTGACTTATCAAACAATCCTGGTCTCAGAACGGAAAGCAGAATGTTTAGGGAATACTAAGAATGATGGGAGAAATTTACACTTTTGATCACACCCATCATACATTTTCTTGTTTTGAGTAAGCTCATTTCTTGTAATTGACATGTTACTCTTGGCAGCTTAATCTATACCCAAGCAGTGTTGATTTTTGTATTGACCAGTGTAATATGTTATGCTTGCTCAGCATCCTATACAGCTTACTGTTTAACAGTGAATTACATTTACTGGCTACATGCAAATTATATAACAGTGTGAACAGCTATGGATTGGGCTGAGACCTTTATGACCTAACCCTCAAGCAGACTGGTAATGCTATTGTGGTGGGTTAACGATTAATTAACTTCTTACAGTCACTTCTGCTAATGGGATCATAAGTCTCAATAGGATATCTGTCAGGACTTAAACCATAAGCAAATGTACTGGAAGCCTAACTAACTTGCTAAGTAACTTGCTTTACAGTCATTTGACTATTTGTTTTTTTAATTGATTTTCCATATTTTGTTATTTATTAATCTTGTTTTAAAATAATTCATTCTAAAATTATATATATATATATATATATATATATATATATATATATATATATATATATA
>JAKJJM010038987.1:0-10046 GCA_021901965.1 Pipa carvalhoi
TATAAGTGAATATTACATCCCTTTCTATGTCTCCCTGTCCCTAGTTCATCCTCACAATGTCCCACTAACTGTATATAAGTGAATATTACATACATTTCTATGTCTCCCTGTCCCTAGTTCATGTTGTCACTTGGTTATAGGATTTATTGTCACTTTTGAATAAACAGTCGCCTTACGCAACATTGGAGCCCTGCCATCAACCCCCCCCAATTTGCCACTCTGATGTGGCGAAGTCAAACAGGTGAATTCAGAGCAGTACATCTTGCGGAGTTTGGTCGTTTGACAGACTCTTTCACTTGCTGGATAGCCGAGTTACCTGTGCATGCGCATGCAAAGTGATGCGTAAGTTTGTGGCCATCATAAGCATCTGAATTGGTAGCGAATTCGTCACATTGCAGATTTGTTAAATAAGTGGAGTTGGAGAAGTTGCGAAAGTATGCGAATTCGGGCCATTACACGGCTGTTCGCCCTTTAATAAATAACTCCCTATGAGAGAGTCCTATTTATCTATAGATCTTACATTTAGGACTAAGCGCTCTTTCTGTTTTCCTGGAGGAGTCTCTACAGTGTGATTATGTCTGGTATAATCCTACCTGCGTTATATAAGGATACATTATTTGACTTGTTTTCCTGCAGTATAATAAGTTAGAAAGTAAAGATTTATTTCCCTGTGGATAATAATAAAAAAAAACCTCTTTTTAGGGGGGAAGACTTATAGTTACTCTTCCGAATAAGGAGATGAATCAGACTAAAGTCACAGCTCTAACATCAATTTCTAATTTCACAAACAGGAGCGGAAGAAATATTTTAAACAGTATTTTATTTTATTTTTTTTTCTTCTGATAAAAATACATTCAAAGTCACAAACATATGTAAGGGACAAATTAGTCGAAAGAATTGATTTGTGCAACTTATGGCGTCCATTTCTGGACCCATGCCCACGCAAGTTCACTCAGTAGACAGTGTTAAGTTTTAATGACGCATCTGTCATCATTATAAGCTTGCTTGTCTTCACAAATGATGCATTCATTCTGTGTTATCGCTCAGAGGCAAAGCCTAATGATTAAACACCATTCGTGATCCTGGACTTTCAGTTTAACTGGGACCAAACAATGTTAAATAAAAGATCACAACGTGGGAATCATTTTTTGCGTTAATATCCATGACTTTCTGTTTGGAATGGATAACCATGTTATATTTAGGGACTGTGGGGCTTATACATGAAAGTCTGTACAGTCGCATAAAGGTTTGAGTTCATATTTATTCGCCACTTCCTGATCTTTGTATCTTCAGTAATCTCTGTGATGTCGCAAGTTCAGGACGGTTACAACAGTTGCGGACTTCACCGCAGTCAGCGCTACACTACGTAAGAAACGCAGTCTGATGCCGTTCACTTCTTGGCAATGGGAATCCTCTATTTAGTAAATAAGGAGTAGAGAATTCGGGACTCGAAGTGATAAGATTTCATTGGACAGTTAAATTCTCACTTTGATGAATAAGCCCCTTAATCTGAAAGTCTTCTGCGCCCAAATAATCTGTTTCTGGCTAAGTACCTGAAAAAAAGCAAAGCCGCATCACATTCTTTACAACATTGTGACAAATTATACATTTTTGAAAGTAAAGTGCGCATATTTTTTTTTTCTGTGTTGCGCTTTTCTATATTCTGACATTTTAATAACTTTTTAATCGTTTACTATTTTAAGATAACTTTTTATCCGATTTATTGCCCCATCACGTATTCTCTTCCCCCAGATGAAAAAGTTCAACGCCAAACCATTTTAATAATCGTTTTTGATTGGTCTTCATTAGCTTTTTTATTTTGGGTTAAATTTCCACAGAAAAAAGTTAATTTCTATGTTTATCATAGAACTCTTCCTAAAAAAAAAAAAAAAGAAGCTATATATGTACATGGCAAACAAAAACAGAGACTTATTCTTAAAACGTTGAATAGTTGTTTACAGGTTTGAATTAGTGTCAATTCTCCACTTCTCCAATTCCACTTATTCATAAAACTTTGCAATGTGATAAATTCATGTCAGATTGAACAACTTACAATGGTTGCAGAGTTACAGAGCCCTGTAACTATAAAATGCAGTATGATGCTAAATATATTTTTAATATATCAGTGGGTACTGTGACGGTTACTGCTTGTGGAACTCTTTCATCACTGGGGTGGGAAGTAAAGAGAAAGTTCCCTTCCAGGACAGGCTCTCTGAATAGAGCAATAGGTGAGACCCCAGAGCTGGTGCAGACAAGAGAGTACTCATTTTCTAGGTTCCCAAGGAAAAGCCAAACACAGGTGTCCCTCCCACTGACTGTGACATCAGTATTATGGTATAAGAACTCAAAAGGAACAAAGTATTATCAAATTTATATACTCAGGGCGAAATTTATTAAAAGTTGGAAAAGCTGATTTTGGCCTTTTTTAATTTTATCGATGGTACAAAAACGGGTACAGATCGAAAAATATCAGGGTTTTCCACTCAAAACTTTTCAATTTTGTTACTGGTGGGAAAGTGTCATAACGCTTATGGCACTTTCCCAGTGGTAAGACATCGAAAATTATTGATCAAAAAGTTTCGATTGGAAAACACTGATCGAAAAGTATCGAATCGATATTTTACGATTGGTACCCGGTTTCGTACCATCGATGAAATTCGAAAAGGCCGATTTTGGACTTTTATAAATTTTGCCCTTAAGGTGAAAGTAAATGAATTCTTACACTTGTGTAATAACAGTAAGGCTGGATGAAATGTTGTGGTGTCCAGGGCGGGTGTAGGGTGCTAAGCGCGCAGGGTATTTAAAGGGCTAATGTCACCGGTGCCTCCCTGCAGATTTCCACTAATAAATGTAGGAATGTACCTCTTGTGCGGATAATAGGTCCCCAGATTCTCTCCAATGAATATCAGCAGGCAAGGTTCAACTGTGCAAACAAATGGGTCTTTATTTCCTTCAATCTGTTACAGGACACAGATGCAAATCTTCCGCATTACAGTATTATTCTCCACGCATCAGCAGGTAAACATCACAAGTTCAGCATTCTCATAGAGTGCAGCAATTTCATCTAATAAATATCTATCTTACTCAATTACATCGTATTACTCTCTGTGCTCTTTGCTCTCCCATGGCACAGACTAACTCTGCACTTCCTGTTACCTGAAACTAGTGTTGGTTGAACTGCTCGGCTAAACGTTAGTTCGAGCCGAACTTTACCTTTTTTCTGAACCCGAGCCGAACTAAACTTTTTGCTTCAAGTTCGAGGTTCGGCTCAGGAGGTTCGGGGACATTTTCAGCCCCTTCCCTACATTGGTAGTCCAAAGGACCCCCAACATCTCTCCCACCACCCCCACACATCGCCCTCGATCCCCCCAGTATCAGCCCCCCACCCAGCGGTATTTAAATCATTAACCGGCAACTTAAGCAGTTAATGATTTCAATGTCCAATTATTTCCATAGCGCTAATGCAATATTAGTGCTATGGAAATAATTTGTTTAATTTCATTTAAATTAAATGAATTTTAGCTAGTAGGGGTCCCTGGGACCCCCAAACCTCCCCCCAGCATTACCCTCACTTAGCCCAACGCTAAGTGAGGGGAATCGCAAACTGCAGGAAGCAGCTCGCCGGGAGCCGCTTCCCTGCACTCTCCCCCATGCCCCTCTGTCTCCCTTTGGGGGTAAGGGGGCTATTTAATTAAAAAGAAGGGGTCCATTGGACCCCCATCCCCTCACCTTGCAGCAGCTCTAGGCAGGGTGAGGGATCGCTACAGGCAGGATGATCTAGCGCAAAGTGCAGGAAGCGGCTCCCTGGGAGCTGCTTCCCTGCACCCTCCCCCCTGCCCCCTGTCTCCCTTTGGGGGTAGGAAGGCTATAAAAAACAAAAGAAGGGGTCCCTGGGACCCCTATCCCCCCCACCCTGCCCCAACGCTAGCCAGGGTGAGGGATCGCTACAGGGAGGCGGTCCAGCTGCAAAAAATGCTGCAGGTGTGTCTTCTTCTTCTGTCCTCTGCGCGACTGAAGCTCCTCCCTCCCCAGCTATTTATAGGGTTCCCAGGACCCTATTTATAGCTGAGGAGAGGACCTGTGAGGGAACTGATGGCATTTCTCCTCCTTTTATGCCCTATGCCTGCTGCTGATTGGTTAATTTGAATTTTAGCAATTAACCAATCAGGAGGAGGCTTGGGGTTTGAAAAGGCTTGCCTCAGAGTAACCTATATTTACCTCAGTGGGGATCCCTCCCACACACATGAAAGTTTACTAAAGTTACTGTAATAAAGCATCACACACTTTATAAAAGGGGAACTCTATTTAGGGCATAATCTATTCACATACAATTTAAAGGCCAAATTAACCATTTATATCTCTCTTTAGTAATGTCATCTTCTGTACATTACATTGTTATTAAAGGAGAACTATAGTCAGATTACATCTTTACATATGTTGTACTATACCTTAGTGAGAAGCAATTCATCCCAGTAGATGTTTCATCTGAAGCTGATTAATAAATTAGAGAGCACTGATAAGCTCCCGTACTAGGCAGACATTTTTGTCTAATGTAGAATGTGACCTTGTCTAATGTTGTCTACTGTGGAATGTGACGCCTGCACACAAGTTAGCTTATCTCTGTATTCTCCTGCTTTTCCAAACAGAGAACAATGAGGTAAAAAGGTCAGCACACTGCTTAACCAATAACAGCCAGACAACTTCTCTTCTAGTGTTGAGAGGGAAAGGGGAGGGGGAGTGGGGGAGGACAAAATGTCAGCTCCATTAGAACCGCACAAATCAAGTTGAAGGCAAGTATTAACTGTTCCCTAAATTTTTTTTAACTATTTGTGGTAGCAATTGGCTTAGTATAAAGGAGTTTTATATGTATGTGGGCAGTTATATCGGCACTATAGTTCTCCTTTAATTGGAACGCATTATTTGTCTGCTCCTTGTATCCTGTAGTCTAGTGATGAAGAAGTATAGAAAGTGACTGTCAGTACTGATGACAAGCAGATTAATGCCATGAAACACTGAATGAAGAAAACAACTCACTAATCCCAAAGCTACGAACTACAGATAAGTGTTGGTTGTCATTTGTTACCTGGAGATACCATTCGTAAAATTATAGGAATTCCAAAACAGCAGGTTTCACAGGCTGCAGTCTTTAATATAGGAAAATGATATACCCGAGCTCTCTGCATTCCATAAAGTAATATTAGCAACACTTAATGATTCCTTAAAGGGATACTACAATATCCACTATTTTTATTTTTTTAAATAGTCCCATTTTTTTCACACATTCAAGAATTGTTTATTTGTTACTCTTTCGTTTAAAGGCTTTTTACTTTCCTTATTTTAAGCATCATGTTAGATAAAAAGGGCAGTTCACACTGAGCTTTCTAGGTCATTTGACAAATACGCATTGTTCAGTTCAGTTGCTATTTGTAAAAGTAATGAAGTCACTATCTCCCCTTTACCATTAGCAACAACAGGGCAATAACCTGCCCTGATCACAAAACAAACTTGTTATGGGTGCTTCAGATAAGTCTGCTCCACGTGTACATCTCTCACTATGCAGTTTTGTTTAATGGAAGAGAAATGGTTTGGTACAGTTTCATTTTTAGACGAATTTGACTAATTCTGGGGTTTTTAAAAAACTATTTCTGACCCAGCCAGAAAGGAAAAAAATTAAAGGATTTAAAAACAAACAGAAAAAAAGAAAAAAGTTGGTTTACAGAGTCAAATGATTAACAGGGGCACATATAAAAAACCAGTGTCAGATTAGAGAGACAAGTAGAAAGAAATAAGCTTTGTAAAAGTGGAGTGTCAGTATTCTTAAATAATCAGGGGAATTCACCAACAGGGCAATACTGTGGGTTACAGTGGTCTAATTAGCAGCTTGCATTCACTGGAAAAAGGAAGCTGGAATTATAAGAGCCAACCTCTCATTGGTTGTTATGGATTACTAGAGCACTGTAATGTTTGCTCTTGTTGATGAATTCCACAATCAGCCCTGTTACAAGCTGTGTATATAGTGGAAATTTCCTGTAATTCAGTGGAACACAGCCAGACTCAGACAAGTGCAAGTCACGGACAGACATTTCTAAATAACCACATCAGTTTTATTTTTTTTAAAAATGACAAATGTAAAATTATCAGATAGGAACTGAAAACACATTAAAAACTTCCTACAAAGAATTTCCATATCATCCATTCCGTGGTCTCCCTACTCCCTATTCCATTTTAGCCAGAGTGTGATTTTTCTATGATTTATACTTTTTTTCTCCTTGTTGGGGCTTTACCAGCTTTGGAACATATTATTGTAAGTATTCTATCAACTCATGTAGACCACTACCAGTAGTACTTTTGTAGATAAAACTAATTGCTTAATAAAACCAGTTTGAGGTTGCCAAGACAAGTGTAAAGCGAAAGAATTAAATGTGTCTCACTAAGGATTCTAGTTTTGCAGGAATCATAGCCTTACACAAACTTCACCCAGCATTCCTTATTACATTAAAGGACAAGTATTGCTAAATTACATGAACCATATAATACTATGATGTACTCCTCTTAAATAAAGACTAATTAGTTCTCCTTCCAGAACCAAGTGTGGGGCTAAACAGTTCATAAAAAGTAAAATTCAAAACAATAAATTCTATACAACTTTTATAATGTTCAGGCCCATGGGCTGTGAGGCACACTGAAGAGATAGGAAAGGTATTAGAGGTGTATCCTCTTACTAAGTAAATCCTAGGTTCAGAGATTAAAGGGTTCCCGGGTTTCAGCCCTAACTTCCCATAAGAAGGAATGAGTTTTTGCTGCGAGGGAACCCCCAGGTCACAGCATCCAAGTTAACCCCTCACTGATGGCAGCTGGCTGTAGCAATGTAGTAGAACTACTAAACGCCAGAGCATTTCAGAGCTAGAACTGCAGAACTGTAACACCGGATTCCTAAAGTGGTAAGTTGCAGAATTTGCAAGAAATGCAATAGTTCACCCTAGACTCTGAAGCGTTGCACTGAGATAGCACTTACTATATTAATTTCCCAGCGCTACCTCTCAAAAGTAACATGCACAGGGGATTGAAAGAACTGGCCGGGAGCATCTAGTTGCCTGGCAACCAGACATGATGAGGAAAAGGCTGTATTACAACCCAGCCAAAGGAGCAGATCATAACAGTTAATATATCATTTTCTCTATTTCATATTTTTTCCTTACATATACACCGCTTGTTCACAGTATAAGTGAGTTATGCACACTTTATTTAGAGTTCATGTAAGCGTTTTGTTTCTCCATAACCAATGCAGGGGAAGATAATGTAATCATGTTATGATAGTGTATTTATAATGAACACTCTACACGGGCCAGTCCAAACAATCCTATGTGAATCATTTTTTTACACCTTTGCATTATACAGATTACCTCGCATTCAGTACTTGGGCTATGTGATCATGTAACCACAACCATATTTATCCAGTAGAAGTGCCTGAAGGTTCTCACTTATGACGGGCATAAGCAAGAGGATCTAGTAAATGAGCTCTTTAGACCGATTTGGCAAACATGATACCTGCAGTTACTGAGTAAGTTGATGTCATATTTGGCAGCCTTGCGCCCAGTGCTGAATTTAAAATCTCTGGAGCTTACAGGCACAGAATGCTTGCTGCTTTAGGCCACACCCATGAACTAACCACACCCATTTATGTAAATAATCACAGACTAAATAATACAGTGAACTGAAGTGTGTGATTCATGTTTTCATGCATGAATGTCAAGTTTAACATTTAAAAATACTTCTTAGTTAGAATTTATACTCCTGAACCTCCCTATCTGCATCCCTGACTTGAAGAGAGGTGTCCTTCTATCTGAACTTCCTATAGGCTTTTGTATCGGTTAGGACTGGCACAAGTGCAGAAGACCAGCTCTTGAGTAAAAAAGAAGGCATAGGGCCAAACAAGCATGTTATGATAGGATGAGAGGAGTTGAGAAATCTGAGACTAGGCAGCAGGTGGAAAATAATTCAGAATCGGTCTTTATTTCTCCTTTTTTTTGTGTGTTTTTTTTTTTATTATTTTACGTTATCTTTTTGTTTGTTTTGTTTAATATTTTTGGCTACCGAAGGTCATTGACAAGTTTATAAATGAATCCAAAGTTTGGTTATTTAATTTAGAATTCTTTCCCATTACTTATCCTTCTGTTCATGTGCTTTACTAGAGCTTTTCCAGTCTGTACTAACTAACTTAGTAGCTGTTTGCTAGATTAAAGTGCACCTGTCACCTCAAAACTCCAATACTAATTTAGATTCTACTTATGAAATAAATGTTTTTGTAAATATATACAGTATATAAATATATATATATATTATTTTTTTAAATATACCTGTATGCAGCTTTTCTCTCTGTCATCTTCCCTGTCAGCCTGACTTTTCTTTCCTGAATCGGGTTGGGTGGGGCTAAATGATGATTGACATTACAGCTCCTCCAATCAGATCCCTGCTAGATCGTGATTTAAGGGATTTGATTGGAGGAGCTATAATATCAATCATCATTTAGCCCCGCCCAACCCAACTCTGTAAAGAAAAGTCGGGCTGAAAGGGAAGATGACAGAGAGAAACGCTGCATAAAGATACATTTTTTTTTAATAACACATATATTTACAAAATCGTTTATTTCATTAGTAGAACCTAAATTAGTATTGGAGTTTTGAGGTGACAGGTGCACTTTAAGGGACCTTAGCAACTTAAAGAACACTTAAAATGTGAACAGGAAAAAGAAGTGAAAAAAAAATACAAGAATTAAAAAATAAATTATAATTGGAATCTTTTTCAGAATGTTGCTATATACAATATACTAAAAAATGATTTCCAATGTGAGCAACCCCATTAAGGACTGTTCTACAGATGACCATCATTGTGAAACCCAGATTTTGCTGCTCCCACTTAGAAAAATCATTGACAAAGTTTTAGAATTGTTCTTACAGCTATTGCTGTTACTTTAACTTTTTTTTTTTTATCCGTGAACTGTCTGTGCTTATTCATTTTTAGAACTTCTTCTTGGGGAAAAATACAGCTTATAGGCTTACAGTCATTTCTGTGATCTGCCACATTCTTAATGAAGTATAAGGGATTTATAGCAGTAAGAGGTTCTGACCTATAGTGCACCAGTAGTCTCTTACGACTAATGCATGTTCAGCTGCAGATTAAGCCGCATCCTGTTCAGTTTTTGGAATTGTAAATGTCGTCAATGTAAAAATATCAAGCGCAAACTGAAACATAAAGTTTTCACTTGTTGAGTAGTGAATATTTCACGGTAAACTCTAGTTTATTATCATACTCCTATGTAAAGGAGGCATGTTCCACAGGAGGTAACTTATAGATGTGAATTTCCTCTGCTTTACCCTATCCCTTTTCCAGTGGGTTAGATTGGGGGAAATGAAGGCTGAGAATCGAGGCTCAGAGCAGGGGACAGTACAGAGATCTCTACCACAATCTATTTACACCAAGAGCTGTCAATGTAACAAGGGGGCATCCTCTGAATATAGAAAGAAAGTTTCTACACCAGCATTGAAGGGTATTTTTTACTGTAAGAGCAATGAGCTTATGGAACTCTCTGCCTGAAGAAGTTGTCATGGTTAATTCCATTAAAGAGTTCAAAAGGGGTTTGGATGCTTTCCTTTAGTGTAAGAACATTACCAGTTATGGGTACTAGATAACTGGAGGTGGTATTTTGATCCAGGGAATTTATTCTGATTTCCATGTTTGGCATTAGGAAGGAATTTTTTCCCTAATATGAGGATAATTGGCTCCTGCATAGTCGTTTTTTTTTTTGCCTTCCTCTGGATCAACATTGCAGGAAAGTAGGCTGAACTGGATGGACTTGTGTTTTTTTTCAGTCTTATAAACTATGTTACTAAGTCAGACCTCTTGGCTACCATCTGTCTATCCATCAGTATACTGTCAGGATCCGGTGAGGGAGGATGCCACCGAACTTAGGTGGAGAAGGAGACTGCGATGATGTAGATAGGAACCGGAACTGGAAGGTACTCAACGCCCAGGGCGCGGAATCTAAG
>JAKJJM010039022.1:0-18445 GCA_021901965.1 Pipa carvalhoi
CCATCAAGCCTGAGAATCCTCACTGCTAATATTCACCATCAAGCCTGAGAATCCTCACTGCTAATATTCACCATCAAGCCTGAGAATCCTCACTGCTAATATTCTTCATTAGAAAGTTTGATCTTCATTGTTTATATTTTCTATCAAGACACAGGACCTTCACTACTGATATTTTCCCCCAAGAAGCCTCTCAGGTTGGCATGTTAATTTCATCGTAAGGTGACACTAATAATCCATTTAACCATTGATGATTATAAATAATATAAAGGGGTGTTGTAGTAAGTTTATTATAAGTAAGATTCATTTAAAAGAAATAATCTAGTAAGTCTAGGTTCAAACATATGAAATATTACTATCTCTTTACCGTAAGGTTCAACTTCATCCTAGTAAATTCACAATTTGTGAGGTAGTGATTGCACCTATGCCCTAGGCTTTTAGGAGGTCATTCTGGAAACTCCGAATTTTCCGTTCCGAATTCACTGATAGCAAACTCCCATTATAAGACCATGACTAAACCGCGGTCGCGATTTTATAATGGGAGTTCGCTATCAGTAAATTCAGGACGGAAAATTCGGAGTTTCCCAAATGACCCCCCAAAGGAGGACCAATGGATAGAAAGGTCCATTATGAAGGTAATTTCAACCTCTTTACCGTTATTCAATTTGTTTTGACATTTTTCGCTGCAATATTGCTATTGTTTTTATTTTGCTGCATTTTCAATTTCCTTGAATTTATGTATTGCCAAATAAAATTTATCACTATTGGAAAAAGATCGATATCGATGTGTTAATATTGATACACTTTACGGTGATTTTAATAGAGCTCATTTTCGATCGATTTTGTAAAAAAATTTACAAAACCATCTTCATAGGGAATAATTGGTTTTCTCCACCCTCAACTTTACAGTGACAAAAAAAAGGTCAGAAGGGGCTTAATAAATATTGATATTGGTTATATCGAATTTCAATTCAACTTTGATAAATATCCCCCAAAGAATTTGAGTTTGGGATCCCCTTCTAGATCTCATACAATTTTTTATTCTCTAGTGGAAGTTCTTAGGGGGTCATTCTGGAAACTCCAAATTTTCCATCACGAATTCACTGATAGCGAACTCCCATTATAAAGTCGCGACCGTGACAATTCTCCCATTATAAATCGCGACCGCGACAATTGGGAGTTCACTATCGGTGAATTCGAGACGGAAAATTCGGAGTTTCCGGAATGACCCCCTAAGAACTTCCACTAGAGAATAAAAAATTGTATGAGATCTAGAAGGGGACCCCAAACTCAAATTCTGTAGCAGAATCCAGGTGATGCTAATTATTTCATTGCAGGGAGAGTAAATACTACTAACTAACTGGGTGATACATTTTACCAAGATTACTAACAAATATTGTGTTGCAGGAATGTTTGGGCAATTCTATCTCTATTTATCTATTACCCCAACATCCCCACACTGCAAGTCTAAAAGGCCATTATTTCAGATATGCAATGAATATCTGTATTAAATTCAGTTACATAAACATCATGACCATGACTCATTAACAGTTAGATTTGTAGCATGAGATGACTTATAATTGTTTGCTTCTAAATATGTAAGGAAGAAACCTTAAACCCTAGTAGATGACTAAGAACTGTTTTAACAATGGGGTTCAATGGCAGAGAATGCTCTGCAGGCACCCATGTGTTGGATATAAATTTGTTATGGATAAGGCATCCAGCTTGTGTTTTATAGTTGTTTATTGATAAAATAATGTTTTAGTAGATCTCTCTCATTCCCCCAAATCCTCTCACTGCAGGGCTGACAGACAATTAGATAAGTACTGAATTGCTGCACATAAACCAGTTCAGTCCACACAATGCATCATGACTTATTAGTAATCAGACCTGCATCATGGGATGGTTTATAGTTGTTTGCTTGTAAATGCAAGGAGGAAACCCTATTAGATGATCAAATACTGTTGACAGATACTTATACTAGTACTTAGTACTATACTATACGAATACTAGTTATTTAACTTAAATGGACAATATTAATAAAATGCAACCTGACTTTCTAGTCAGTCTATTTTGCCTTAGCCCCTAGTAAGTTTAAGTTACACAAGGGCAGTCCCACTGGCCCAAGAATCACAAAGATGTTAATTTGCACTGACAGCTTAAAAGGGGTGGATCTACTCTGTTATGGCACATTGGATGTGTGAATTATTGACAATTCACTACTTTTCCAATTTAAAACATTCTGCAAAGATCATCATTTCCCGTGATTTGGCAAATGTACTCACACCTTACTTTCTTCTTAATAGGAAGCCAAAAAGCAGACAGATGTTGAGGAGAAAGTGATCAGAATTTAAAATGGGCTGAAATGGGGAAGGTGGGAGGATGGAAGGCCAGGTAGTTAAAGTAGTCTAACAAGGATAAGATGAAAGCATGCATAAGAGTGTTAGTAGTTGCCTGAGAAAGTAAGAGATGGCAATAATACAGAGGAAAAAATAATAGAAATATTGTTAATGTTCTTAGAAAAGGACAGAGAATGCAAGACCATGTGCAGCATCTAAAGGATTACTGAGCACATCATCAGCTGGATTGAAGTATGGGAGAATGGCCAGTTCTAGGTGGGAACATAATCATTCTTTACAGTGTCCCATGCTAGACCACCTCTTCTTCTGTTGCACTTAGAGTTCGGTATCCCATGCAACTGTACTTTGTCCCCTTTTGTTCTCACTGTACATTCTTTCCTTGGGATTTTATCTGCCCAATCCGAATTTGCAAAATTTAGTTTTAGAAGGTGGTGAGTCCCCAGTTTGAGATTAACAGACGACTGATTTTAGCCTGGATTTCAGGAGTTAGCGCATGGGTGGATAAGTACATTTAGATATGTTCTGCATACTAATGATATCTGAGGCCAAATTGCCAGATAACCTAATCTAAGGAAAGAATGTACAGTGAGAACAAGTGGACCAAGTACAGATCCATTGGGTACCCCCATAAAAAGTGGAACAGAAAAGGAATGTCATTAGCTAAGGAGAAAAGGTATCAAATAGAAAGGTAGATAAATTACAAAATGCAACTGATTATGGATACTAAAGGAGTGGGGAATTTGAATAAGAAGTATATATAAGTAGTATTTATATTTCAGTTTGAATAAGTTGACAATAAGACTATGATTACATATTTTCATTATATGTTCAGAATATTTTTTACATCAGTATATTTGATAGGGGACATCCCTGTTTCCTAAAATAGAGAAAAAGGAAAGAAGCATTCTCCAAGGTGAAACAGCTGTCCCCTTAACAGTTATACACATAAGGCACTTATTGCTTATTGTGCACTGCAGACTGCTAATAGTGAAAGGAATAAATGGAATATGCAGTGAAGGACAATGGTGTTCCCCATAAGCCACTTCACTTATTGAAGATGAAAATGAATGTGATATGTTTAAAAATTGCAGGGATTTGAGTATATATAAAGTTCCCTACTGTAACTATGTTGGCTACATTAATATAGTACAGCTCTGTATTTTTAATTCTTCCACACATAAAGATAATTTCCTATGCAATAAATAAGGTCATGTCCCTGGCCCAGTCAGATGGAAAGGGGAACGGTTTGGTTTTCCTAAGGCACGAGGTGAGGAAGGCAGAGAAATTAGGTGGGTAGTATAAACCATAACAAGTAATCAGGAAACAAGAAAGGGGTTAGTTCACTAGGTAGTAAGATTCTATGAGATTCTACCAACAGATAGAGACAATGGGTCACATCCCGGTACATCCGAATGTGCCCGAATGCGCCCAATCGAACTGATTTCTGTGAAGCGAATGAGGCGCGCCGCTGAAATTGTCACAGATGCGCTTCAATACGCACTTGAAGAACAGGAGAGCAGAGTTTTGTTCGCCTGTTCTTCAAGCATATTGAGGTGCGTCCGTGACAATTTCAGCAGCGCGTCTCATGCACTTCACAGAAATTAGTTTGATCGGGTGCATTCGGATGTACCGGAATGTGGCCCAAAATGTCAGAGTAGACTTGTCTAAGTCAAGGTAACCACAATGACACAAGAGTTTGCTAACAACACTACATCTGTACTAACATGCCTCTATACATTAACTAAAAGTAAAGAAAGGATGAGTGTCATGTGTCATGCTTCACATTGGTAGCAGAGGGTGTGATGTTACTTCTCCTTCAAATGATTTACATTGGTTGCTACTGCTTTACCTTCTAACCTAGACTTCTATAAGCCCAGTAAATAGATATCTATATCTTCCAAAGCAATTTATATGATGGAAGCCTCTACTGCAAAGATCATTTATATTTATGAGTAGACCAGTCTCACAATGACTACAATTAACTTTTTAACTGAATACAAAAAGGTACCTGCATTTTTCTTGAATCTTTATCTACTTTAACCAAAAGGAAATTAAACATTAATTACATGATGATATTTTTATCACCAGTCAACTTAGCCTGGAATAGTAAAGCAGTTGAATTTAAAGTCTTGCTTTTACCTGTGTTCTTTGGTGAAGTTAGGTTTTTGAAGGACTAGGAAAGTAATTCTGAAAGTCTGGAAAAGTTTGGAATAAATTTAAAATGTACCTCTACCTTGTTGTTTATTCATTACACTTAACTTCCATTTAATCTGCTTTTATACCATTTAGGTTTTTACTTAATGAAAACAAATGCTAAACAAAATTCCAATGTGGTGTTTGCTCTGCAAATGCTTTATAAGCAATTAGAAGGATAATTTAGAATCATATTCATATTTTCTAAACAAGGAGAAAATCATAAATGCAAGCTCATTCTGTTTGTGAATGCAAATTAGCCTCTTTGTCTACTTACGGAGAAAAGGGGATAAAGTGCTGTTTTTCTTCATCACTTTCTACTTTTCCTTTAATCACATCAGTAATGTCCATTACTAACAAACAGAAAGAAAACATAAACTGCTTTAGGGTAAGACAATGATCACAAATTCAAGAAACATGGGGGTTGGTTTACTAAACATGAAAGATGAATAACTCATTCATTTTAAACAATTGTTCAGTTTAGGAAAATATTATTTTCTCCTAATTCTGACTGGTTGAAAAAAGAAAACAGAAGATCTGTAAGGCACATGCACATTTCACTTCTTTTACAATTCTTCCCCATTTTCATTAAAAACAAGAAAACACTGGGGAAACCCAGGTGAACATAACTAAAACAGTTTGTCCAATTAACCTCTGATTTTTGGATTGTGGTAGAAAACCAGAGTATCCAGGGGGAACCCACATAAGTACTGGCAAGGCAGCAGTGCTAAACACTACCTGTAATTAGTTGGCACTATCATGGCAAAAAGTTTTATAAACTTTGCAAGAGGGAACTGAAATAAAATCTCATTTTTATAACATCTAAAATAAATGAATACATTTTCACACACATATGCCTGTGTAAAGCTATTGTCACTGTTCACTGAAACCTGTTCCTTTATGAGATATACAGGTTTCAGTGTCCCAATTTATATCTGGGTAGTTGAAGTCCCCCTTTATTACTACCTCATTGTGTTTTGCTGCCTAGTTTATTTGTCCGAATAGTAAATCTTCTATGGATTCTGTTATATTTTGTGGCTTATTTCAAAACCCCATCAGTATTTTATTACTGTTTTTTCCCGCTCATGACCTCCAGTGTTTCTGATTGAACGTCAGCAGGTCATGGGATTGGGAGCGTTTGCTCCTCCCCCTTTGCGGCTCCACAGGAATCAGCTGCCGGTGAAGGAGGAAGCGAAACGACTCCCTCCTGAAGAAAGTTTGCCGACTACTGCACTATATCATATTTTTTGTTAAATATTAATAATTCTAGTTCAGCCATTTTATTTGTTAGGTTTCTATCAATTTTCATCATACAATTAGCAGCTTTTGCTTATTTTTAATTTTAACCCTAACCTTATCAACTATTTTAGCCCCTCCCTCCATTCCACTCCCAGTTTCATTAATCCCTGTTCCCCATCTACACTACCTTCCCCCATCCCTAGTTTAAACACTTCTTCACCCTTCTAGCTATTCTTTCCCCAATAAAGCTACACCCTTCTCATTTAGGTGCAGCCCGTCCCTACTGAAGAGCCTGTAGCCCACAGAAAAGTCAGCTCAGTGGTCAACAACTCAAACCCCTCTCTCCTACACCAGTTTTTGAGCCAATCTCTTGCTGCCTCTCTGGTTTGGCTCGTGGTACAGGTAATATTTCCAAAAATACCACATTTCAGGTAATTTCTTAGCTTCCAGCTAATTCCCTGAAACATTTTTAAGGACCTTCCACCTACCTCTAACTTTGTCATTTGTGCCTATGTGCACCATGACCTCAGGGTCTGTGACAAACTGCTTCTGGTATGCATCTGATTTTAATAGAGTTGAATTAGGACAGATGACTATACTATACCAGAAATTTCAAATCATATGAAGACAAAAAAAAGTCACTTTAATAGTGTCACTTTATTACCTGCAACTCCAAAAGGTCGTCTTAAACCTTGAGTATACTTTTTCACATTGTTATCTTTTAAGTCCATGCGTCCAATCCTTACTATCTGACACACAAGGTAAATTTTATCTCTGTTAAGATCTTTGTTTCCCAAATCCTACAAAAGAAAGATAATATAAGTAAAAGTGAAATTTCTAAGGTTCAAGATCTCTACACAGCTGGACTAATCTTACAATCACGTTGTTAATTTATCAATTGTACATCATTTTTGCAAAAATTTCCAGATCAATATTTATATAACTCTTTGGTCTGTTGAAATTATTTTTCAGCTTGTTTGAAGATCATTTCCAGAGATACCTATTTCCTTGGTTGATTGAATCTGGTCTTTTTTGCCCTCCAAATTGCAAGGTGTATGGCCAGATTTACAGGCTTACTAAGGACCTTACAAGCAGTGGTTCCATGGTAATCAGATTTAATCAATCCAGCTAAAAGTCTTAGGGTGAAATTTATTAAAATCGAAAATGCCATTTTCGATATAAATAATTCGAAAATGGGGTTTCGATTTTGTAATTCCGAATTCTTATTCTGAATTCAGAATTCTTATTCAGAATTCTGAATAAAAATTCAGAATTTCGGATTTCCATTTGGTCTAGTAAATGTAACGAGCGGTGCTTCCATGCGAGCACCGCTCGTTACATTAGGCTGCTCAACGTGGCAGCCGCTGGGGAGACTCAGCTCTCCCTAGTGCTTCCTGGTTTGGCTAAGCCAATCAGGAGCCACTGACATCACGGATGATGTCAGCGGCGGCCAATTCAATTGGCTGAAAGCTGCCATTTGAATTTACCACCGCTGACGTCATCCGTGATGTCAGCGGCTCCTGATTGGCTTAGCCATGCCAGGAAGTGCTGGGGAGAGATGAGTCTCCCCAGCGGCTGCCACATTGAGCAGCCTAATGTAACGAGCGGTGCTCGCATGGAAGAACTGCTCGTTACATTTAGTAGATCAAATGGAAATCCGAAAATCCGACTAAATTCGGAATTACAAATGAAAATTCCGAATTTCCAAAATCGAAAATGACATTTTCAAATTATTCATATCAAAAATGGCATTTTTGATTTTAATAAATTTCGCCCTTAGGGCAAAATTTACAAAATCCGAAATTTACAAATTTGCAAAATTCGATTTATACATTTACTTGGAGCGAAAACTCAGCCTTTCCCCATTCCTGCATTGCTCCATCTCAGTCTACCCTATATCCCACCCTGCACTAAACCCTCCTAGCATGCCTTTGGTTGTTCCCATTCATTTAGCCTCACATCCTTGTGCAATGGAAATTGTGTCTTCAACCTCCACCCTTTGGATCACTGCAATACAATGCTACACCTGCCTCTCCCTCCCTGTATAGTGCCATTACATGTTTCCACAGTTAAATATGTATATAGAGGAAACAAAACAGCAAGTGACAGTAAAGGAATACTGTGCAGATCATTGCACAGCACACTTTAGTGAGATATTACAAAAGAAATTGCACATATGCCACCACCTTTCCCCTGGAACAGGGAGAATCAGAGAAAAAGGAAAATCATATCAGACTTACCGAGATTTTCTTTTCCTGGACGGATGACGTCAGCGGTGGCAAATTCAAATAGCAGCACTCAGCTAATTGAATTTGCCGCCGCTGATGTCATCTGTAACGTCAGCAACTCTGGATTGGCTAATCCAAACCAGGAAGCACTGGGGAGAACTGAGTCTCCCCAGTGGCTGCCAGCATTCAGCAGGCAGAGATAGCGAGTGGTCCACGCGTGATATTTCAACTCAAACTTAAAGGCTGATTATGTGGATTAAGAGGTCCATCAAAGTTACACTACCAACAAAACAGAGATTGCAGGTATGTGTGTGTCTAAAATTACTGTTATATATATAGCATAGAAGATTAGTACTGAAAAAACTGAATTTAACTTTGAAAATTCAATTTTTGTTTGTAGATAAATGTTTTACCTGCTCCTTCTTTAAAAATACAGCAGCTGTCTTTATTTATGACTAAAATGCTAGCTATCTTTAAAACAGAGAATCAGTCACATGCAATATATCTCTACCAGTTTTTAATCACTGTAACTGAGTAAGTCTTTATAGGGTCTGTTAACATACTGTGTGAAAAATTTGGAAAAAATGGAAACGTGTTACTTTTAAATATTGCTATTTATGAATATGTAAGAACATGTAAAAAGTGAATGTATTGGAATAATAGAATTGTAATGTTTTTAAAAATTTTGCAGGATAGACATTATAACAGCTAACTGCAACAAATAACAGTGCATGCTGAATCAGGGCGAAAGTTATCAAGCCCGTAAAGACTCGATGCGAGTCTTTGCGGGCTTAATCGCGCAAGAATTCTCGCCCGATAATTCTCTCGAGAGCATCTAGCGGGGATTTCGATTGCGCTTCTCCGCAATCGAGATCTTTTGCCCAGAAGGTAGCCATAAGTCCTATGGCTACAAAACTTTCGGGTGAAAGATCTCAATTGCGGAGAAGCGCAATCGAGATCCCGCCTGATACTCTCTCGAGAATTCTCGCGCGATTAAGCCCGCAAAGACTCTAATCGAGTCTTTACGGGCTTAATAACTTTCGCCCTCAGTCTTATAACTTTATACAGAATGATTTGTATTAAACAGCAATGATCCTACTTAGTAAATGTTTGCCAATTGCCTTAAGAATACAATGATTTAAATCAAATAACAAAAGTGAGCAGACAGACACTATGGGGGATATTTCTAAAAATCAAAAAACTTTTCCCCTTGTATATCAATATACCTTTAATTAGGTCGAAAATATCAATATGGCCAATATAAATATTTATTAAGCTTCTTCTGACCTTTTTTTATAGCTGAAAAATGTTTGCCTGGTTGAGATTGGTGAAAACACATTATTCCCTATGAAGATGCTTTGAAAAGTTTTCTATGTCCCGTCAGAAAGATTGTTGATATCAATATCAAAATCAATCGAAAAAAAGTTCCATTGAAAGCAATGTAAAATGTAGCAGGATTAATGCATCGATGTTTATCAATATCGATAAATATTATTCTGCACTACATAAACTGAGGAATATCGAAAATGTGGTGAAAAGAAAAAACTGTTATAATGTGGCAAATCGGTTGAAATGACCTTTATAAATATCCCCCAAAAGCAGGAAAATTATTTCAATGAACTGCCATATTATTATCAAGTAAATCATGTAAAATATATTAGTGAAGCACAGTTAATTAATTTTGTTGTGTGTAATCAACTGCTCTTAACTATGTTATATGCCAAATTATGCATTGGGGTTTCCCACTCATTGGTACAGTTAAATTAGCCAAAAGAAAAAAGCATACTGTACTTACTGTAAAAACAACCTTCAGATTGTTCAACATGTCAATCTCTTTTGGAAAACCTTTACTTCCCCACCTGACCAGATAATTTTCACTGTAAAATATAATAAATTAAAAAAAATGAAATATATTTTATTATATTTGCAAAATAACAAAAGAATCATCAGGAAAAAAAATATTTTGTTATATTTCATGTAGAGATAAAGCATTCTTATCATTCTTATCATGCTATTTTTTTAATGTCTTTTTTTATTTTCCTGAGGGATTTTATTAAAAAAACAGCATGCATTTCTCAAAATAGCTTTTTGCAAGTACCATGGTTTCAGAACTCACAATAACTTTAACAAATCATAACAAAATAATAGTTTGGAAATATAAATGTGATTTTCATGTTTATCTTCTCTGAATGTACTAGGTCTAGAGTTAAAATAAATGGCATATATATATATATTATATATAGTATATATATAGTATAAGAAGCACTAAACTTAAGTTGCATAAAACTACCGGCCAACAGCCTCACCAAGCCCCCATTGGCTGAGGTATTGACAGCGACCATGTATAATCCTCTCACTCAACATGTTGCCACAAGAAAATAAGTCCAGAGGCTTTTTCTTGCTGTAAAGCACCTGGTAAAAGAAGTAGATAACATTGCCAATGGTACCTCAAGTAAGTCAATGGAGGTCTTGCTGAAACTGTTAGCCGATGACTATTTTTAGTTCTAGCAAATGGCTAAGCTTACAAAAGATGAATGACTGCTTCCAGTAACTCTATAAGATGCCAATCACAGTGCACCAGCTGGAGTATCAGCAGTGATCCCCTTGCCTAGTAAACAGAACTTAATATCACCTTAGCAAACATACAGGAATTGTACTATTAAAACTGGAAATTAATTCCTCTACTATTTATAGAAAACACTTGTGGCACTATCAGGAGCCTCAACTCTCAGCAACCTCTGGTCTACATACCATCATTAATCCTTGACATCCAGTTAGGTCTACTTTTTCCAGCTACTTACCATTAACTAACACTTACAATTTGGAGAACAGAAGCAGTTTACTGTAACAAACTTAAACTTGATACCAGGCGGGAGGTAACTCACAAGGGTTAAATAGGAGGTGGCATTATCTGCAGTGCACGTAACATGGAATTACAACTGCACTAGTAAATGATGTAGATCTGATCTTGCACCAGACAATTATCTATAAATAAGCCCCCAATATCTGCAGTTTATATACTTTGTAATGATAATTTCATAAAATAGAATGTGTGTGGAGCCCACTAACAGGCCATGAAGTGGAAGCTGGATAGTAGCCTAAAATCTATTTAAAGGTTGCACTTATACTCCAGGGTTCTAGTTGGACAGGCCTGTCTAACTGTAGATAAGAGATAATAAGAATGCCATAACAACAACTCAAGACTAATTCTAAACCATTCAGGATGAAATCATATTGTGCCTTGTCAATGTTTCCATAGTTCCATAGGACAGTGGACACATAACTATTTGCTACAAACACTGGGAAGCCCATACAAGGAAGCAGCCAAGATAATCTGTAAAAACTGCTTTACAAAGAACTAGAGAATGCTGGAGGGTATTGGCTGTGCTAACTATTGTAAAGCCATAGATACAGTAGATTGTTATTTTAGGAGATAACAAAAATCATTCCCGAATCCTAAACAATCATTTTTTGCCTTCCCTTATGATAAGCCTGTTTTTATTTGTTACCCCATATTCCTTCTTATCTAACAATGTTTCTCATTTTGAAGCTATCACGCAAATCTTCCAAAGCAGCTTTTCCTGGCAGAGAAATTTCATAATATATCTCTGTCCACTCAGTTTTTAACAATTACTTGCATTGTATCCTGTTGCAGAGTTAATAATACACATGCAATTACATTTAGTAATTTTGATACTTATTTTGTTGCAGAAATGCCAAAGAACAAGACCTTAACAAAAGCTAATAGTGCTGATGGAACAAGATAGGCCATTAATAATACCTCTTTATATTATATACTTCTGTTTTTCATTCAAGCAAGAACAGCTGGACTAAGACCAACAGTATAATTTGCATCCCCCTGCCCCTCCTTGTCCCTGGGAGGTAGAGGGGCTATTTAAATAAAAAGAAGGGGTCCCTGGGACCCCCTATCCCCCCATCCTGCCCCAGCGCTAGGCAGGGTGGGGGATCGCTACTGGGATGGGGTCCTGCTGGACCCCCTCCTCTTG
Organism: Pipa carvalhoi; assembly: GCA_021901965.1. Classification (NCBI taxonomy): domain Eukaryota; kingdom Metazoa; phylum Chordata; class Amphibia; order Anura; family Pipidae; genus Pipa; species Pipa carvalhoi. Next base: position 12,025 of record JAKJJM010039022.1, read on the forward strand.
TCCCTACCCCGGTAAACAATTGGGATAAGGGGCATTAACTTTAACCAAGGGGGTCAGGACTGGCCCTCACACCCCCACCCCATTTAGCCAAGATATCACAAAACAAACATTTTTTTAATTCATTATAATTATTTTATTTTCGTTTCCCAATATTACCTGCTATCTTTCTGATTCCTTGGATCAGTGGTCCATGCATGCTTAGCATAGTATTAACTTAAAAACTGAACAGCTTGTGCTTATAGTACAGACCCAAGTCAAACAGGATAATCTTCCTGGAATATTGTTAATCCTTTAGTTATTTTGTTTATGTAATCAGAAACCATCCTGAAGTAGATATATAGGTCAAAATATTTAAATGACATGACTCCAGAGTAATCGCAAAAACTACTCTACTAGTTGTAGCTTGATAAAGTATAATCAAAAGTAATAGCATCCAACTTGGGGAGCAAGAAACGTACCAATCTTGGTACTAATAGTCTACCTTGGGTAAAGGTTATTTCAGAATATTTTAGCAACATAATAACTATTCAGAAGGTAATATCAGGAAAGAAAAAAGAAAAATCAACCCTATTTTGCAGGACCCCCATCTCTTGATCCCCTTGCCCTGCCACTCCATCACCATTTACCTGCCATTTGAGCAGAGTGTCCATTCCCCTTCCTCAATTCAAAATGAGGAAGACCTTGATTTGAAAACTTTCACCTGTTCAGTGCTGGAAATAGTCACAGGTAAAGGTCCACAAGTGCTTTTTTTCATGTCAGATTTTAGCTTGGAATTGAAGGACTTAATCCCAGTCTAACATCTTCACTAAACAGAATCTGATGACATTACCTTTTTGTCAACCCTACTTTACTATTACTTAATCAAAAATATGTAGTTATTCCCAAAAAATGCTCATTTATTACTTTGAAAATCATGTCTCTGCTTGACAAAAATACTTGTTTTTTTTCTTTGGATCTTGCCACAGAGAGATATAGATCTCACAAAGCCTTTCACAGAACTGTGACTTCATGCAGACACTGTAAGATAATGCGGCCCTCACACTATTATATACTACACAATACAGTGGTCACTAGAAAATTGGCCATGTTTACTTTGTTTTCAAACAGCCATAACCCTGTGTGACATATCGGCCATGACACTGGTATGGATTAAAGGACATCAATGTTCTTAATGTACCTGTGCTGTAACAATCAGTATGGGATATCTCACTGAGTCACGCCAGTTTTCTGCGCTTTGTAAATAAACGACACAGTACGTACAGTTCTAGGTTGTTAATTTGTTGTACAAATGTTTTTTTCCCTCTACGCAATGTTGCTACATTACTTCATTTTCAAAGCTTTATTAAACAGTCAAGGTGATAAATTTCAGTCATAAAACGTTAAGTGAAAAACAATCCATTAATATCTCAATTTTGTCTATATTAACAGAACTTCAGTCAGCAATTCCATTTTGCTTATTACTTTGGGTTATGATATTGTGTGTCTATAATGGCAATTGTGCTGAAATCATTCCATTTCTTCTTTTTCTTCTTTGTCATTACATTACATTACCTTACTACATAATAAGTTTTTGCTACAAGAGTTTGGAAACTTCACCCTCTAATAGTTTGTTATGCCTTTACAAAGTGAAACGAGCCAAGCATGACACTTTATTCATTAGAGTGCCATTAAATCTGCTGCCTCGGTTTCTACCTTCACTAAAGATTTTGCACTACTAAACAAACTCTAAAAATACTCAATAAGACAACAATGCATTTTTCCCCTGCTAATGGGGCTAACTGTCAGTTCCTATACTGAATGTAATTTATACTCTAGGTTATGTTTCAACAGCGTAACTTAAAAAAAATGCTTTTAAGCTCAACTTAAATTAGAAACTAAAGTACCAGTAATATCTACTTACATAGACGATCTTGTTCATTTACCCCTATAGGCCACAACGGCACTGATGCACATTTTTCCTGACTCTAAGGAAATGTATTTCAAAGAGGAACTTCTAATTCAACTGAGTAATATCTAAAAGAAATATAAAAGCCTCCCTAAAGGGAAAGCAGGGTTCAGGTATGGTTGTGTTTGCTTATTAAGAGACAAGCAAATGTCATTATTGCAGCATTAGCTAACTACTTTAAAGTTGCTGAGTGAATTTTTAGGCTAATGAGGCATTTTGTTGCTATAGCAGGTTTTCGTGGTGACAAAATTCCTAGAAGCCCTTCCAGTTCACCTGCTTGTATATAATTGAGATCTTTTCAATAAAATGCTTGCATCTATATTTTTAAAGTGGTTCCTAGCGGTATACCAGCAAGTGCATGGGAGCAACATTGTTGGAGTTTTGTTGCTGAGGCAATCAAAAAGTCTTGCGTACCATTAGACTCAGAGTATACAAACATACAAAAAATAGACCATATGCTTAATATGTGCTGCTCCCAGGATCCCTATTAGACCACTCTTTATACATATACTTCTACATATTACTTTAACAAGCCATATACAGTTGTACTCGTGCACCACCAAAATGGCTTACCTATTTAAACTAGTTTTTTTTTTTTTTGCTTGCTATGTGTTTTTTTTTCTTATCACCTTATCATTTCTGAAGCCATTATTAAGGGGCACTTATCAGATTCTAATCTTCTAAGCCCCTAAAATAGCATTAAATCTGTCACAAGGTCATCAGAAAAAAAAGACTGGCTTAACTCTGTTCATGCTGTTTTGAAAGAGTTTAAGTTTATTCACGGCCACTTTTGTGGTGATTTCTTCCCTCTGTTTGAGACTGTGCCAATATACTTAGGGAGAGTAATATACTTAACTTGCTGGAACCTACAGCAATTGGCTACGCCCCTCTTCTCGTAGGCTCACGAGGGCTGGTCAGAGATAGTTAGAGGGCCAGATGTGGCCCGCGGGCCATACAATGCCCACGTCTACTATATAGTATACATGCCACTTTTAATCAGATCACTACTTTCTTTAATCTTTGATAAGGTCATCAAGGTTCCTGTTTGAGGTGTCTACCTACTGAAGCTTGGTTACTGTTTTGAACATTTATTATCATATATAATCGATATTTTTGTTTGTTTTCTAGCAAATCAGGGTTGGACTGGTGCACCGGAGGATCCTCCTGTGGGCTCCAGTTGCAGTGGACCCATTGGGCCAGTCAGGGCAGACCCAAGACATGAAGCAGGCCCACCCAACCATCTGGACCTTCTCCTTCCTCGCCGGCTTTGGGGGGGGTCACTTTTGCCAGTCTGATGCTGCTCACAAGTTTTTATATGCCTATTAATGGGAAGCAGTAATTATAGCTTCAGATTTAACCCCCACTCAAAAGGCATCTTTCATATAGCTGTTTAGACTGAAGCAGCCCAAACCTTTATCAACATGTTTATAACCCCACTGCATCTGTCAGCAGGAAGTGAAGAGTGCAACAATCTGCACCAGAATTAGTAAGAGAAGTCTTACGTGTCCCTCTAAAAACCAATGGCTTTGAATGTGCAATTGGCCACAAGGGCATAAAGGGGTGATTATAATGTGCCTTTTCACTTTCCCATGAGCACTGGTTATACCTTTGCTTTTGAGTGAAAATGCTATCTATGCAGCAGTAACAATGTGAATGAACACCTTCTGTTTTAGGAAGTCTTGCACTATATGTGATATTCCAAGCATAGCACATTATACTCTTTATTTCTTGGTGTCAGAGGCAGTGGAGCTAAAAACAGCTTTATAGAGGTCAGGGCTGCTTAAATCTTAAGGCCGTCTGTGCATTTCTATACATCTTGCCTCTGTCATTTTCTCTGTTTAGCAAATTTAATCCATTTTGCCTATTCTTCCCACAAGTGTTATTGCTTTTCTCTGTCAGTTTCACATTTCTCTGTCATTTTCAGGGACTAACAGTATTAATCTATTTATTCATATATTATTTCCTATGGGACAGCAGAGCAGTGCAAACTGCAAAATCACAATAAAAGAAAATGTTAGAGATAATATCGGATATCTATGCTTAACTTGGATTCCTACCAGTTTTTATGGGTAAGAAAACATGAATAAAATGATATATAGACTGTCTTGTCTGTGAAGTTAGGAATATGTGGATGATTATTCTGCTGCCTTCCATTGTTAAGTGCTTTTGTTAAAGCTTACAAAAAACCCTTATAAAAGAATATTATATTGGGACTATCTTTGAGGTCCTGTTCCCATATTTTGGGTCCTGTCCTGAAGTACCGAGTCCCTCTGACTAATTTCCAGTCCCCTTTCCTTGCCTTTTCCCTGTACCTGATGGCCAGCCCTTTTCATAGACGTCTCTGGCACACAGCCAATAAGGGGGAGTGGGTGGTTCACTGGTGTTGCCACTAAAGGCACACTGATGCAAAGTTAATCAGAAGGTGGTGCAGTGGCAGAGGGAACAGCACTGTCCCACTGCTCTCCCTGCTATATTGGGAAGTATGTGGTAGGCTGCATGCACCTTTTTCTTTTGGTGCATTATTTATCTCTAAGGATATATAAAAGGTAAAAGGAAACATCAGAATCCTATTACCTCCTACAAGTTAGAGCAATAATGTGACATAGGCTGGAGTTTCTTTTCTTTCAGTGACTTATATGAATGAGAAGTGGAGGTGTGTCCTCTCTGTGCTAGCTTCCAGTGGTCATCACGGTTTTTTTTTTCAGTTTGGGCTGAAATTTTCCTTTTCACTCAACAGATGTGTAAGCTCCATAATGTAGTTCAATAGCAAATAGAACTTGTTCATAACATAGCGCTACCATTTAGCAGAAAGTAATTTTGCAGCCCAAACCGAACTAGAAAAAAAAGTAAAATGAGATGAAAGCAGTACTCTGATTCGGGAAAGGAGATTCTAGATCAGTAGTTGGCAATTTTTACTATCAAAAGAGCCATTTTCCCCCTCTTCCACTAAAGAAAAATAATCTGAATCCGCAAAACATAACACAGCTTTTAAAAATTTGAATCTTTTTTTATAAAATTATAAAAAAAATTTTTTTTTGGTATTGTATTATATTTATATAGCGCTGATATATTACACAGCACTTTACAGAGATTCATCATTCATTTCAGTCCCTGCCCCATGGAGCTTACAATCTAGTCTCCCTATTCAGTCACACACACATAGACAGACACAGATGTATGTTTGTGGAATATGGGAGGAAACTGGAGTGCCTAGAGGAAACCCACGCATGTCCGGGGAGAACATACAAACTCCATGCAGATGAAGTCCAGGCTGGAATTGAACCCAGAACCTCAGGGCTGCAGACAGCAGTGTTAACCGCCGAGCCACCGCATAAAAATTAAAGTGATAAATAATTGTTATTATTTCTTTTGTCAATCGAGGCCGAAGGGATCCACAACAAGGAGGCTGAAGAGCAGCGGGTTGCCTACCCCTAGACTAGATAGCTAAGGAGAGCTGCAGAAGTGTAAGTAAAGTAAAGAGAAACAACTATGCTAGAAAAATTTCATTTTTTTACAGAAATGGTAACATTTACAATCTGATGGCTTATACTAACACTATTATTTCAAGCATGTGGATATTAAATTGATGAAAGTACCAGTAACACAAAAATAAAAAATTCCCATTTGGATTGGCATGGCAGCTATTCAAACACAGCACTTGTAAAAATCTTATCTTTGAATATTGTAGCTGTCTGGTTATATCTTTACAGATAGCAGCCATGTTGTTAAACAGACCTCACCCAGTCTCATTGTTTTCTATGATGCTTTGGATAGTACTCAACAAAGCCCAATTTTTAACGCTAAATATCAAATTTATAGACACAATTTTTATTTTTTTTTGGTAACACAGATTAAATATATAGTAACTATAAATGCATTTGGGGCATTTTCATTTTTTGATGTTACTGTCCTTTTAAGGTGTTTGTGCCCCTACTTGTCTCCTGTAAGCAGTTTATAAAATTAGACTGCCAGGCCCTCATTGGTAACATTTCACAAACCGAACTATGCATTATTCATCTAAAGTAGTAAAAAATGCATTGCGCATGGATGTGAAGAAGGGTGACATCTCCAAGCTAATGTTTGTTCTTCTTGTATACCTTTCACTTTTTCTTGCTGCTCCTTGTTACATTTCACCACCATATATACTTGTATAAAACAGATCCCTTGATCTTTTTTTTGCTCCTACTTTATACTGAATGTTTCTTTTTATACTTGTCAGAATATCTTGAGAGGCCCTCATGAAATATTTTAACCTGCCTTTCAATTTGCTTCTTCAGAAGCATTAAGACATGCTGTTTTTTTGAGACTCATTAGCCTTGCCTCTTATTAAAAGTGTAGTGTACAGGAATATACACTACTTATTTAAGTTGAACTGTTACTGTTTATATTGTAATGTTATGCATTATTTATAATCATGTAGGAGAGTGTAAAGTTATGATCTGTTCTGTAAGGGTTAACTTGTTTGAACAGCTCCAG
>JAKJJM010039058.1:0-13297 GCA_021901965.1 Pipa carvalhoi
GGAAGGCTGGTAGGAGGCACTTACTTGTCAGTCAAGTAAGCCACGCCTCCTCCTACAGCTTTCTATCTGACACAAGCCTGCAGTGTTGAGCTGACAGGCAGAGACAAGAGGCAAAACGATAGAAAAAGGTGCATTTTTTTTAATAGAAGTGTATTACAAAAACGTTCATATAGACTGTCTCTATTTTATAAACTAATGTTGTTTGAAGCTGGAAGGTGCACTTTAAATAACACAGGGGGCATAGTGTAGATGAGTGTGTGCAAAAAACCTTATTTTATACTTAAAAGCTTAAATGCATTTAGACATAATGCTAGGAGCCTCCAGGTTGCTTACTGTGAACAAAGGATTCTCTAAACATTAAGGAGTTATTCATGAATTGTCACATAGATGTCTGAATTTGCAACAATTCAGGCACTAGTTGCTTCATACATCTCTTTTTGTCATCAGATTATGGTGACCTTGGTGTGCATGGGGTTGGGTTCCTAAGGCCCAGAGACCTATGAGATCCCCAACAGAAATACTGAAAACCACATAAAACTGATGTAAACAGAGACCAATACACAATCTTACATATAAAAGTGTCATTATATAGGTGAGGGATAATGAGACTGGCAATTACTAGAATTGTGCTTTTTGATGGCAACAAGAGATTGGTAAAATATTTTACCATATGGGACTGTACCCACTACCCATTGTTTTTCTTCATTAAGTTAAATATTTGTATCCTTTTTACCTTTTCCTGTAGGTTATACTGTTTTTAAATTATATACTTTTACAAGAAAACTTTAGAAGAACTGTTTAGTCATCAACTTATTAACTTATCCGTCACAGTTAAAGGAACAGTTTAGTCATTATCAGATGAATGTTTTTTTATGTATATATTGCTTACTTTTTTCAGTTTACATCCAATTTCTTACTGGACCTACCTCTCTCTGTCACCTATTTCCTTTTTTGCAGTCCAGTTTGGAACCTTAAGTCAGGAATTTAACTGAAAGACTTTGCAACCAATCAGAAACTTGGAGGTGTGTAACCTCACAGGGTTTCCGCTCACCTGCTTCTTTTTGTCAGTTTTATTTTAGAATGCTCAAGCCTGGGGATCAAGCCAATGGCATGAAATTTTACACTGATCAGCTGATGAGAAAGTAGACTGTAAATTAAAAATGACTGAAAATAAGTAAATAATCTATGTTGTGAAACTAATTCATTTAACAGTGACAATAAGATGGGAAATAAGTGTAGCACACTGAGCTGTTTCTTATAATATTATAATATATATATAAATATACTCATTGTTTAGTCATTTTACAACAGCTGCTTTTCACTTTACCTGCTTTCTCTTCAGCTGGTTGGTTTAGCCTGAAAAACAATTCTAAAAAAAAGGAGCAGGTATTCAGCAGACTGTGATTGCAGAGTGAAGTAGATAAGGAAGGAGGAGCTTCTGAAAAAAGTGGCTATAAAATTAAAGGGGCAGAAAATAAGTAAATTATACATATTAAAAAAATAATTTATGTAACTTTGACAATTAGCAAAGCAAATAACCGCTGATGGTTAAACGTTTCCTTTATATAATAATGACACATTAACATGCACCATTCTGATGCAAAATTGTAAATATATTTATTCCTCAGACTATCTGCTGCATGGCAGACACAGTGATAAAGGATGTGATTCAAGACAGGCTCAGCAGATGCTCCAAATAAGACAGACATTGCTTGTGGGATTTTTTTTTCACTCATTTATTTTTAATTAAATTAATTAGAAATTCCTGTTGAATGTACACAAACAACATAAAAACAAACATGGTCTACACTGTATGGTAACTGACCTTGTGTGCATCACACACTGACATTTAGACTACTGTATTTAACTAAGCATGTAATAAAATCTATTGAATGACTGCAGCCTTCTGTTTAACTTAAAATAGGTTAACCTAATGTTACCTCCACAGAGGAAACTCTCACATTGAACATGTCTTCCATAGTTAAGCTACAATGGCTGCTCGACTGAAAAATGCCAGGAAAGGTGAGAACAATTATAGAATCATATATAATCCAGAAAATGGAAGAATAGAATAAAAAACAAATAATGAAAAAGTATAAACCAACAAATATAACATCTCAGGATGGTAAAATGAGTACTTGTCTGCCAAGACAAAAGTAAATGAGCATTCGGAGGAGAAAAGTGTCACTAGGGGTAAGGACACCAAAGAGGATTAATCAGGTGGGAGCCAGTGCACATCATGCATGAACAAGCCACTCAAAAGTCAAGATACCCTTGAACCAACATTCCACAAAACACATAAACATATCTTTCCATATTTTTGTAGGTTTTTTATTTGTTGAGCTTTGGTTCTTTATTCAAACATATTTCAATTCTTAAGTACCTTTTAGCTTTGTGGGACAAGTATTTGAAGCATCCCAAAATATGTATATTTACATGTAGGAACCTTTGTCTCAAATGTGCATATACTGATTAAGGGATTTTCTCAACACGTGTTGGATCAATAACTTTTATTAAGAGCATTTGAGTCAATATCTGTCAAAGGATATTGATCTGAACCCTATTGTTAAAAAGCCTCCAATCAATAAAGGTATGTTCAGAATAACAAATAAGTGTATAAATGTTGCAGTGTTTATTTTCTTTAAAAAGGTAATGGTGCCCTTTTTGCAAGGTTTTGCAGTTTTGTAACCGTAAAGCAGTAACAGAATTTGTGAATGGATATTTATATTATCTGAAACTGTTTATAGTATCCACTGCTCTTAAAATAGTAACTTTTTACCTGCATATTTACACTTATACTTTTACATTTTTATTATGTATATACGGTATTGAAACTAATTGTATTCTTACACTGTTTGTGATGAGCCTTGAGCAACAATTTATTATTTTTACAATTATTAGTCTTTTTCTTAATTTCCTTAAAAAGGTGGAGCATCACTCAACTCCTTTGGGCACTGCCAAGAAGGGCATCCATACATTTTCCTATAACAATCATCTCTAACATAATATTTTTGCCATTGCTTTCCCCCCCAACGATTTACAGAATCTAGATCATGTGCTGCTAGTTGGATACTGTTGAAGGCAATTTTTCATTAAAACATTCAGATATAAAGTAAGCTCTACAGAAAGACACTAGACTTTATATAATGGGTTTGTTGAACATTATCAGTATTCTGTGGTTTGTGGTTTATATACAGCTTGAGGAATATATAAAATCAGTGTTAGTATAAAAATAAACTAAATGCTGTATTTACTGAATTGTGTTAGTGTATTGCTGACTTTGTGTCCATTTTCATGACAGTTTCAGATCTAGGCTTGTTGTACACTACTGCAGGGTTGGAGTGGCCCACCAGAGCACCAAAGGATCATCTGGTGGGCCCCACTATTGGGGGACCTAGGTTTGGTGCCAAGAATCATCTCTTAACATTTGCAGGCACCTAGCTTCTTTTAAAGATACAGTTTTGCCACCAACAGTTATTTGCTTGTCTATTTGGGCACTATTAAATTTAAGTAAAAAAAAAAAACACTTTTTGAAGTATAAATTATTTACTTATTCAGTCCTTCACAATTCAGGGCCAGTTTGGTACAGAAGCTCCTTCCCTCCCTCAGCTACTTCCTCTTCAGCAGTTCAGTTTAGAAGAGTAAATTAAGGAATTGACTGACAGGCTTGATAATTCCTAAAAACAGAAGCTTTAAACTGGTATTCTGCTTGTTAAAATTGTTAATTCTTAAAGATGTATTTAACCAAGCACAAACAATTGTTAAAGAAAGGGCTAAAAGCCCTGGACAAAGAGCGGAAACACTGACTTTCTTTTTATATGGATTTGGGTAGGGTGTAGGGTATCCCTATGTGATTCTGCTTGGAAGAAATAGCAACTCCCTAATACAGTGGTCGGCAAAGTGCTGCTCTTCGGCTGCCATGTTGTGGCTCATGGTGCCTCTCCCTAGCCCTGCCCCGCATCTCGTAGCCCCATCCATGACCACCAACACTCCTTCTGATTGGACTTTGGCAAGTCATGGGATTGGGAGCGTGCGCTCTTCCCCCTTTGCGGCTCCACGGTGATCAGTCGGCAGTGGCAGAGGGAGCAAAATGGCTCTCTTCTAAGTTTGGCGATCATTGGACTAATACCTTAAAAAGGAACCTTAATGTAAGAAGCCCTGTTGTGAAAGCCACAGGGACAACTTTACTACTGTGTGGTGGTTTCTTCAAGAATAAAAATCACATTGAGTTGTATTTTATTTAAATAAAATGTAAATAGCATTTTTAAAATAAATGTATTTGTATTAAGCTCTTGGGTCCTACCTCTAAACTTCTACATCTGTATAAGCATGGACAAAGACATTTCCCCTATATTTTAAAAATATATATAATGGTGGATATAAGACATGCAGTTCTCAGTTTTCTAAACAAAATTGTAACTGAAATAGTTTAGAAATATTGTATATATTTTCACAAACAATCTTTAACAAGACAATACTGTAATGCTTCCATGTCACAGTTTCTAATCAACTATTATGGGACAATGCAAAATCCAATCAAATGTGAGAAAATGGATCCTGCCAGGTCAAAGGGACCAACTAACTGGTCTACTATGTAATTTTTTAAAAAGAGATTATATTAGTATTGTATAATGGAATTATCAATATAAATAATTTGGAATTATTACTAAGGGGGTTATACTGTAAAGTCTGAATTGTTGTGTAAAGGTGTGAATTCTCCAGCTAAAGACAGTTGCAATAGACTGCTACTGTCACAGTCGCTACTTTACAAAGGAAATGTTAAAGCTGGAACTTTAAAACAAATTGTCGCAGTCGCAATTTTATAATGGGAGAATTGTTGTGATAGCGACTTTATAATAGGAATCCGCTATCTGCAAATTCTCACTTTACAGACTAACCCCTATGTGTTTACAAGGTTAGTGGTCATATTTTTATGCTACAAAACTTTATCATAATGGGGGTTTAGTGTCCCTTTAATATACCTTTGCCTGGGCTCAGTGGGGTGGTCGGTGCTACATTAATGCTGGCAGGGGTTTCACGTCCTTGTTTTCAACACAAAATTAAACTGAATTACTCACTTAAGGTGAGGAGCAGCGATGTGCTTTTCACCCTAATTAAACACTCATAAACTGGCTGGCATTTAGGATGCCAGCCAACTTAATGCTTTGGTGTCACTAGATTTAATTTAAGAATCTCACAAGACACAGGCCAGATCATTTATCTCCATGAAGTCCAAGTTTTTTTTCCCACTGATTATATTTGCAGCCTGCTGCCTTTACAGGTCCAGTTATTGATTTGCTTGAACCAGCATGGCTTCAAATCTTTGGGTGTGTTTGTGCTTGAAAAGTATTAGTTTGGCAAATGCAATTGCTCAAAATGGCTTAAGGAGTTACCTGAATGTCTTATATGAGCAAAAGGTTAATTTTTGCACTTTGGATATGTGAAGAAACACTATCTATAGGACAAAAGTTATGGCTCCATAAATATTTTCAACAGATAAAACTGCTTTTTTGCAAGCAAGACATCCAAAAACATAGTAAAAAATATTCTACAATAGGGTACCATGGGTAACTCCTACCCTACTAATTAATATGCTGTTGGTATAGCAGCTGCATTTATCCATAGGTATCTGGTGCTGCCTGTTTGATGCATCTTGGTTCCGATTATTATGTCAGGGTAGAGGGGCAGTCTCCCTTGGGGTGGAAGTACTAAATTCGTTACTGAGGTGCTACCTTTGTTGCACTTCCTGATTGCATACACAGTTTAGCATGACATTAATAGGACACTTCAAAATTGTCAGGGTAGTAAGAGTAAGCTGGTCACTGAAATAGTAAATAACAATTTACTATTATTTACTAGTATTAAGTCAGGAGGTCTCCATAACTCCTTAATTTGCCACACTAGCTTTTAGAATTTAAGTTACAGTAGATCATCATTAGAGATAAAGGAAACATCTGTGGTTCAATGCCTGAATGGTGGGTTAACCAAATTTCAGCTTTTTTTCTGAACTCAAATGGCCAGTAACACACCAACATATCATTTGACTATGTAGCTTGACACTGGATTTACAATTTATAGGCATTTATTTAAATTGTGTTTAACTAGATGGTTTGTAAATGATTTGTATGAAGTAAATACTAACCAACAGTGACTTAATTTAGATGAACAATTGGTGAACTCATTTAGGAGCTGAATCACAAGTCTTTTGTTTATCTCTAGTACAAGAAACAATGGAATACTATCTGAGTAGGAAGATCTAATCTAGAAGTACTAAGACAAAAAAAAAAAAAAATCAAGACAGTGGATTACTCTGAAAAACCAAGAATTTCTATTAATTTTAGTTAAATGTAGTCACTATTATTTACTATGTGAATAAAGGTAAAATAAACAATAAGTCAAACATTATAGTATAATAGGCCAGGCTATTGTGAAATCAAAACCATATCAAGTAAAATGAATAGAAACAAAAACACACATGCACACATCCGCATGCACGCAAATACACATACACACACAAAATATAGTAATATATATAAAGATATATATCTATATATTACTTTTGCTTAATATTACTGCAGTCTGGGAGTTTATAGAAGAAAGTATTTCAATAGCACTTTCTTGGGAATTTAAGATTGGGCTCCATATTTAAGGTAAAAAAAATTGTGACTGCACCATTTTAATTATGTAATTTCCTTCCTCAATGATAAAATATTATATAAATATACATAACATTTGACGGAATTTATAATACCCATATCTGTTTTCTAGAATGTATCACAGCAGTAGTCTACCCTCAGTCATGTTATTACAAGTGAGCCATAAATCTGCCAATGTGTTGCATAATATATTTTAAAGACATGTATAATTAGCAAGTTCTTCTTTCTTCAAGTTGAGATTTCTATTCATTGCTTTACAGATTCCTAATATAAAAATCGATCCATTTGCAAATCATACTATAACTAGATAAAAACTACTGGATTGACCTGCTTGTATAAGCAATATATGAGGAGGAATATATTGAAGTATTTAACATTTCTGACCCATGGCTTGTTAACTAATGATGAGCTGCAAAGTTAAAATACAACTGAAATCAAAATTTATAGATATAAAATATAAATATGACTTGGCATATTCATCAAAGATTATCTTCTAGAAGAAGAAATCTGAAACAGGAGTGCAAAAAAAGGGAGGGAAACGAATCCCTCTAAGTGTAGTATTATATGAATTATATAAATCCAAAAAACAAAAAGTGCCACACACTTTTGGATCTTTTGTTTTTTGGATTTATATAATTCATATAATACTACACTTAGAGGGATTCGTTTCCCTCCCTTTTTTTGCGCTCCTGTTTCAGATTTCTTCTTCTTTTGGATTGGAGGTTTTGGCGACCTTTCATTTGGAGCAGCAATTCATTTGGACACTGGTTATTTGAATTATTTATATATTTTTATATTTTTATTTTTCCACTTGTTTTTATGATCATTTGTTGTCATTTGTTTTTTAGCACTGCTTTCTACCTATTTTTAAAGATTATCTTCTGTCATGTGGTTAATTCTGACACAGTTTACGACATTCAACCGACCGCATGTTTATGTGCCATTTCACAAGTATTCGATGCCAAATATTCATCATTTGTTGAAGTGACAATTTGCCAAGGGTAACTGGAAAATACTCCAATTTCATTTCTCCAAAGAAAAGTGGTGAATTAGGGATCAGCATTCCTGTTACTTCAGTATTCACTGTGAAGATTACACATACATATTCAGATACCACTGCTAGCATTCCCCTAGTACTACACTACAACATCCATTGTACCCTATTTTTTTATATTGTTTGTATAAATCAAATGCATTCATGACTGCCATATAATATGTTGTTTTGATGCATATATACTTATATATTTATCAACCTGCTCTCTTTCTTTGCTATATCAATACAAAAAATGTTTTTCCAATACATTTGGCTTTTTGCATGATTCATGTTTAAATTGTTAAAAAATAAATAAAATTTTATATATATATATATATATATATATATATATATATATATATGTATGTATATATATATATATATATAGAAAGTTACTTAAAGCAGAGGCAGTGCTGAGTATAAAAAACTAATAAGAGAGTATATCCTCCACCAAGAATCACCCCTAGCATAAAGGAGCTTGAGTTCTCCTTTAAGAACAGTAAAGCTTGCAGATTTAGGGTTTTTCTCTGGAGAGGCTTATTTACGAGAAGCATTGTTTTTAAGGGGAACTATAGGTTCCAACATTTATTAGCATACCTCACTTTATATACCATTAAAGGGACATATTTAGTAAGGGGTGTTTTTTTCCATTAAAACAATTTTGTTCATCATGTAGAAATTTTTTATTCTGTTTTTTTTCTATTTTTCCAATGTAAATTTTAGATGTTCCATGGCTTTTCGCATGAATGTTTCCGGTTTGATATATTTTTTTGATGCAACAGTATACCTCACAAAGAAAATCAATTTGTATCAGTTCACTATAGCTAAAAACTGTTTGCAACTCCAGGACTGGTGGAAGGTATAAATCAAAAAGCTCACTGGAATTGTGATAAATTGCATCAAAACTGAAAAAAAAAATTTCGTTTTAGGTTTTTGTTTTTTTTTTTAAATCAGATCTATCAAAAAAGAAGAATTTGTATGAAACAAATCAGGAAGGGAAAACATTGAATTTACCCTAATTTGTCCTAAAGAATTCAGTTAGATTACAGATTTCAGATAAATGCATATCCACAATTAATATAACAGAGCTAAATGTACAAAGATTTCTTGTTTTAGGTTTATAGCAGGTGAGAAAGTTGCCAGGATATTCCTTTAAATCTGGAAACTTTAAAAAGCAAATAATACATTTAAAACCAGTGCAGTCTGCAGCATGCATTTTAATTGCCATTCAGTGATTCAGCTTGTGGGTTTTATCAGACTGTGTAATCAGTTGCATACTAACACAGATCTCTAGAAATTATTCAATCCTTGATCGCTAATTCTGCTGGCAAATAGTCTCCTTTTTAAATGTAGAATAAGAATCATGGAACATCATTGACAGGCTGCATGTCCAATACATACTTTTTTCTAGCAGAGAAAATATGTTATGAAAGACAGCCCCTCCCATGCTTCTTTTGTATGTAGAACATTCTAGACCCTTCCCCACTAAAATACATCAGGAGAAATATGCTGTAAAGGAAGCAGTATGTTAGGTTAGAAAAACTGCATTTTATTATTTTTCTTTACTGTTTCTCCATATGAATTTTGTTAGAGTGGGTGCATTACTGTCACTTTAACGGTTTCTCCAATTTGCATTGTTAACTCAGTCTTGTGAAAGCATTTCTCTGTTTGTGTACACTTCAGATATGTGAAACAAACAAGCTTAGAAGAAAACGCAGTAAAAACCCAAACTGCACATACCTCCTGACAGTCTAGGGGAGAATAAATTGCTCAGGTGAGAACCTCCAACTTCTGTATGTGATCACCTGTTATTGGTTATTTAGTACATTTAAAGTAAATAAAGAGATTATCATGAAGTAGGAACCCTGTTTGCACTAAGCTGCCACCCTGTATCAGACAAGTCAACAGCAGAGTGGAGAATACTTCGTTTCTGGGCATATGTTCCTGTGCTCATATTTATTTCAAATGACTGTGGATTACATTTCAGAAGAAACAAACTGTGTGCACAATTTGTGGCTATGGCGATAATCCCCCGATCAACCTATTACCTTAATTTTATTGGCTCAGTTATGGAAATAAAGTAGATGGATATAAAGTCATGGATAACCTTTTTATGATTGTCAGCAGTCAGAAACATTGTTAGCATATTTTCCACAACCTATGAAACCAGAATGTAAATGTTCAGACTTTACAGTCACTGAAATAGCGACAGTGATTAATAGATAGTGGGCATCTAATGGATGTCATTATTGATGTCCAGATAGCCCCATCTTTATGTGCCCCCGGTGGTCCCTTTCAGGTAAATTACATCCTGATAGTCCTGCTTTACCTGTTGACTGAGCAGCCCTGTTGCAGGGATTTTTGAACCATTGAACTACAAAGTCCTTGTCACATACAGAACCACAAAAAATACTGCAAACACTGTCCTGGTGAAAGATTTCAGTAGTGATAATGAAATAATAATAAAAACAGATTTTCTACACACCATTTATTTATAGAAAATCTAATAGTCTGTTTTTCACATCACAAATATTTCTGCGAGATAATGTGCTTCTGCAGCATTCTAATTGTTGCTAATCATTCAGCAAGCAGAAGCACAGTTTAGAAACAGCATTACCAAATAATCATTTGAAGAAATAAACACTTTTTTTTATGTAATTCACTACTTCTACAAACCCCATATCAGAAGAAATAAATGCAGGCAGTATATCACACACATGGACCTTCTGCAACATCATCAACCAATGAAGACTTAACTGCACAGTTTATTGGTTGGGATATGTAGTGAGTTTGGAGCACTGACACTCGTTGCAACAGTTTCATTAGTGGCATTGGTTTTCCTGTTTCGTGCTGAAATCTAGCTAGTTTGCAGCACAAGAAACTGGGATTTGTAGATCAAACAGTTTTAGATACAGTCACCAGTCATACAACCTGGGTGTGAAAGGTGGATAAACCTAAGCCTCTGTAGCATCACGTTACAATTTGACAGGTGTTCCTCAGTAGAAATTATTATTCTGAATAAAAGTGTTATAAACCAAAATGACCTGGTTTATTGTTAAAAGTCATCTTCTGGTTTAATCATCAGTGTAATCAGCCAATAATAACAAGCTAAAGCAAAGGTTGGTGACAAGGTGGAACTGAATGATTTTCCAAAGCTATGCTCAGTTACATTATAAATCTCTCAATGTGAAAGCAAAAACTATTTGTATTAAATGAAACATTTTATAGCTTCCTTGTACAGAATGGGGCACCCTGGGTTCTAGCGACTAACTGTACAGTCGTACTAAGAAATAAATGACATGGCACGGCAGTCCCCAATCTGTATTCTCATGTTACATGTTCACATTTCTCAAGTTCAAG
The DNA here is from genome assembly GCA_021901965.1 of Pipa carvalhoi. NCBI lineage: Eukaryota > Metazoa > Chordata > Amphibia > Anura > Pipidae > Pipa > Pipa carvalhoi. Next base: position 11,050 of record JAKJJM010039058.1, read on the forward strand.
TATGCCTGACCTGACTTCAGAAAATCTGAACATGTTGTAACATAATTGAAGTGCATCCAGTTAAACAGCAAGTGTGCACAGAATAGAGTTCATTTCATAGGAGATTCCCTCTTGTATTTTATTCAGTTCATTTCTGAGGACTAACACACAATCCAAAGGGCCATGAGAAGTGATGAAATGAACACACATGCAAGTGACAATATTAGTGTAAATCTTTAACTTGCAGCTATATGGTCTGTGCAATCTAGTATATTCTCTGTACAATGTCCTTAAAAAGCAAATCCAGGCAGATGTCTCAGCATGCCCAGTGCATACCTAAGGATCCTACTGAATATTTCTGTTAAAAATGCAGATATTATGAATAAACTAAAAAAATCAAGCTGTTTTGTTGTTCTTTCTATGCAGTTTATTAACTGCTAATATCATATTTACTTATGATGTATAAATGCAAGCAATATCTAAGATGCATTTTACTCTTTACAAAGTACACATTTTATGTCATTTACCTTTTCCCGTGGATGTAAATCCTTAGGGCCAGTCAGCACTGTACAGCTTTTGCCTGTAGTGTGATTTTTGCCTGAGACAGATGCTTTTGGTTATAAGGATATCACATTTCACTGAAGCCAGGCCCTTCGTTAAAGGGACCTTCCGAATTTAACAAGACACTGGTAAACAGCCACAAACTGAAATGAGTTCAGTGCAATTGAGGCACACTGAGTATGGGTTCCCTGATATAGCTTTATCCAGTGTGTTATATATGCCTGCTATAGGATCTGATTGCATCTTGACTTGGATTTGAGTGCAGCTTAAATATACACTTGAGTTCAAATAATTGAAGATGCAGCGCTCTCTTGTAAATAGAAGAGAACAGGAGCGCAGATCCCTAGATGCTTAGATACATTGCCATAAACCTGAAATTAGGAATACGAAGGAAAGCACTCTTTGTAGCAGTATCAGAGTTATATAACCCATTTAATCTCACCAATACTCAGTCTGAAGAGCAATGCCACCCTAATGGGTTATATACCGTTATGCTGCAAAAGACAGTGCTTTACCTTTTATTCCTGTCTCAAGGTTTTGTATATACAATTAACATTGCTTTGTAAATATTATAGTTAACAAGTCCATATGCGACAGAGTTGTGTGTAGTGGAAGGATACCCATACTACCCAGAAACAGGAATAAAAGAACCAGGTTACTGGAAAGGTTATACATTGTAAAGGACATGATTAGTTGGCTTAACATCAAAACTTGGATAAAAGTAAACCTAAAGTGTTCTCTGACTCTGCAAGTTGGTTTCCAAACTTTAGTGTTTGTCCGTCCATAATCTGAGCATAATCTGACCTTGATATGGTAGAACACTAAGAATTTTGTCTTCTTCCCTTATCAAGAACTTGTTAAATACCAAATTGCTATGTGCCCGCAAGCTTTATTACATAGTCAGCGATCATGCCAGCTCAGAATTCAACACTTTTTTTCTAAGCTTTGCTTTAGCCTTGCAGCGATATATATCACCATTCTCGGTTAAGGAAATCTAGTGGGTGGGGCTAACATTAACAGATTTTACCATGTAAAACTGGCATATAGCTCGGAATTTGACTTTCCTTTTGGAGGGGCTCTTTACACCCTATTTGTTCTGAATGTCTCCATATCTGGACAAAATGTTTTATTTAAGGTCTCACACTTATGGAAGGAAATTAGCACTTTACCATCTACCAATCCTTGGCCAGTACTGTTTAGAGAGCTACCATTCAATGACTTTCACTTAGTTGGAATTGTAGGAATAACAGCACAAATCTAAACGCTCATACACTGGGCTACCAATTTTACTAACTATAGCTCTGTGAGAGATAGGTATTATCATGTGATGACTTGCCTTTCTTTCAGGTACCTCTGAAAACATGCAGGATGGAATTCACAAATATGTCTGCAAATTGGAATGCTGTTTGCTGTAAACAATAGCAACAAATCAGTCACTAAATTATTCCAAAAACAGTAAATGATGAGAGCTAATTACTGATTGGCTTTTATGGATTACAACACTTGTTCATATTTGTATGAAAATGTTTCCCACAGTCAACATAGTAACATAGTAACATAGTTTATAAGGCTGAAAAAAGACAAGTCCATCCTGTTCAGCCTAGTTTCCTGCAATGTTGATCCAGAGGAAGGCAAAAAACCCATGAGGCAAGAGCCAATTATCCTCATATTATGGAAAAAATTCCTTCCCGACTCCAATATGGCAATC
>JAKJJM010039091.1:0-15953 GCA_021901965.1 Pipa carvalhoi
CCCCCCCCCCCCCCCCCCCCATTAATTCTTGTTCTTTTGCATTACACAATTTATTTTAATAAGATGCATACCCCAAATATGTAAGTAAAACAGATAATTGGCCCACTGAATGGAAACAAGCTGAACAGCTCTGCCTTAAGTAAAAACAACAGCAGAAACCATTGTTATCTAGGAAAATGGAATCTGTAATTGGAACAATTTTTTTCAGCAAGAGCTTAGACTTCTGATGGCAGGAATCTTCACTACTCCTTGGTAATATATAGTTTTCAAGTCACTACCTGTCTCTCCTCTGAGTGGTTTTAGATTAAAATGGTTTCTCATTTAATCTATTGAAAATGAAATTGCTCCTACCTTGTAACCACTTGGTATGGGTCAGTGTCTTGGATTACTTCAATTTTGTTCAGAGGAGAGACACTTCTAACTGTTTTAACACATACTGTATATTCTAATTTAAGGAATAAACTTATACTGTATTTATGCAACATCACATCTGAGGTACATTTCTAACAAGTATGCATTTCTCTGTGAGTGAAAAAAGCTAAAACAAAATATAAATCTCACATTTCCATCCGGCTAAGAAGCAGAATTCAGAATCTAAATATTTAAATGAATTTGGTATAGTAAGTAAGGTATACCTGTCAGAGGGTGTAAGGTAGAAAACGCCCATCAAACAGGCACCTACAGCAAAGAAATTTCTTTAAGGGGAAGAATGAGCAGCCAACCCAGATCACTGAAAACTTATGGAAATGAAATCTGCTGAGAAGTGCTGATGGAACTGTGTGATATAAAGGCAGTACTGCATAAGGATCAATTGTTGTAAGTTCTGCATCATATTGCTGTGCTGGTGCTTCAAAGTTACATCCACTTTTATATTCCCCAATTGTAATGTAGTATTCTGTTTGTAAACTGTTTGTTACATTGCCTTTCATTTGAAATTCCAAGCCTTTTACAGGGTAGGACATAATGACATAACTGAGTACAACCACTGTTTGAGACTTTGTTCCAAAGCAGGCCTCTTTTCAGTGACCAGTATCAATTAGCTGTTGGAGCCACAGTGCTAGCTATTGGAAAGTTTGGATTTTGAGGATAACTTGGATTGCAAAATCATGCATTACCTTATGGGTAAATTATCTGACTAGTTAGTGTTTAGCAGGTACAGCACTGCTCTACTGCTCTGTTCGCCTGTTATGGAAGTGCATGAAGCGCGTCCGCGACTATTTGAGCGGGGCGCCACATGCACTTCGCGGAAATGCCTTCGCAAAGGCATTTCCGCAAGTGTTCGGGCTATATAGAATCTGGCCCTAAGTGAATACTTTCATAGGGTGATCCCGAGTATAAGGCTTATATTGACTCTTTAAAGGATAATTGGATGAGCCTGTAAGCAATGTACGAACAAGTGAGGGGGGTTCCTATGTATGAGAGTGGAAAAGTCTTTGGAAAATGATTGTACTCCTGATAGGTTAAGGTCACACTGCCTGTTTTGTAGCTCAGTTATAAAAGTAGTATCCATTGTTTCCTGTGGGATAATCCACACAGGCTATTTTGTTTTGCATCATAGACAATAATGGGACTAATTAAGAACAGCTCAATACAATCAGTGTGACACTGGCCTAAATCTTTAAATTAATATCCACTTCAACAGTTAGTGTGTGCAATGATAATCAGGTTATCTTGTTTACAGGATCCAAAGGTCACCAGAAATATGCAGAGGTCACTTAGCAAAAGGATGGGAGGCAAAAGTTGTGTCTCCTGTTGTTCTTTGCCAGGAGGTAGTGCGTCAGAATGGAAATGGTGTCCAATAACAACATTTTGTAGTATTGCTTGTAACTCACTTTTTGTTTTTATGAATTTGTATAACTGAATTGCCAACTTAGGGCGAAATTTATTAAAATCGGAAAAGCGGATTATTGATATCGGCAATTTTTTGATATCGCGATATCGAAAAACTACCATTTTTTCAAGAAAATGCATCAGCCACACATCCGAAAATCAGAAATCACTATCGATATTGCAATATCGGAAAAATATCACCGGCGATTTTTACCGATTTTTGTAAAATCGAATTTTAATCGCGAAAATACCATTTGATATCACAATATCGGCAATTCGATATCATGATATCAGTTATTTTTCTTATCGAAATCAGGAAATCAATTGAAATCGATTTTTTTTTTAATTTTCATATATTTTGTCCTTATACTATACCTAAGTCTACTGAACAAATAAAAAGTATCATTTTGGAATGATAATGACCACAGCTTTATTTTACAAAAATCTTTGCAGACGTACAGAATTGATATAATAATAGAAGAGTAACAGAATAATATTATCATTAACTGAAAACACTGGAACACAGGTCATTGACAGTCTGCCTTAACCAAATGTATAACTACCAGTACACTACATGCCTCCTATCATTCTCTTGCTTCATTCCATAAGACCATCCCAATTCTTTCCAGATACTGAGCTCCTACAGAAGCTGCATATTTACCAATGCTATTGTGGCCCACTTGCAAAAGGGAGGTGGGAGGGACCAATGAATCTATCATTTGCACCTCTCCTGACTAAAATAGTGAAGTGAAACTTCTAACAGCAAAATCCAGCTCTTCCTTCTACTCCACTTACCTATCCCTGCTAAGCAGTGGCAGAGCCCAGGACATATAGGGCAAAATGTATTCAAATAAAAAAAAAAAAATCAATTTTAATCGATTTCCCAATTTCGAAAAGTATCGCCCAAAATTACCGATATCGCGATATCGAATTGCCGATATCATGATATCGGATGGTGTTCTCGCAATTACAATCCGATTTTATAAAAATCCAAAAAAATCGGCTGCGATATTTTTCGATATCACAATGTCAAATTGCTGATATTGCGATATCGGATGGTATTTTCATGATTACAATCCGATTTTGCAAAAATCGAAAAAAAATCGGCCACGATTTCCAATTTTTCAATGCGTTTTTCACTAAAAAGGCACGTTTCCAATGTCATGATATCGATAATCGCAGATATTGATTAATCCATATCAATGATTGAGATATTGATTTTTTGATATTGATAATTGCGAAATTGATTAATCGATATCGATTTTTTTTAGATTTTAATAAATTTCGCCCTTCCACCCCTTGCAGGGATCTGTGCTTGTTTTCTAAATGACGTTAGTTTTTTTTTTTTCACAAAAGTTGCTTAACTGTCCTTCTGTCCTGAACATACAGTTGCACGCCAGGGCCCAAACCCTACAATGCCCACCTTTGTCAAAGTAAAAAAATATTTAGAAGCTCACTACATATCTTAATATCCTATATTTGTATTTCTATAATAAAATAATGTATCTTGTTGGGGATGAGGCTAGGGCCCAAATCAACTTGGGCATGGTTTACAGCAGTCATGAAAAGAGAGACACAGAGACGATACAATTCTGTAAGTTTGTCTGTATAGCCAGTAAATAACTGGAATAGGTACAGCCTGAGATGGGGATACATTGCGTAGAGTAGGAAATTATGCTGGAAGTAGCGCTCATTGGCTACTTCTCTGATTCCCTGAAGCAGCAACGTGGGGAAAGGCATGCTGAATTAAGTATTGCAGTTGATCTTGATTTACATAAGTAAACAGATTGTGAGTGTGCAAGTTAAGTGTGTTAAGAAACCTGGAGCCCATTTAGTCTCTTAATTTTTGCACACATTTTTGCCTCTTATGACACTTGGACGACAGTCTTTCCCTGGGTTTCCAGTTGAACAACACAGATATTGTCTGCTGAGCACATGTATCAGCAGCATTTAGCAAGCATGGTTCAAAAGATATGAAGAACAGCATTCAACAAGAATATTATAAGAATAGCAGGGCACAGAACAAGTGTGAACTAGCTTTTGCTTTTGAGGAATGCATTCTGGGGGGAACAACCTTTAATGTTGTGTGATCAATTATTCTCTCCAACTTTTTGTACCTGTTATTAGGACCTTTCACAAGGATATGCATATATATTTAGGACTGCAGTGCTGGGCCCTGTGTTTTTCTTGGCCATTCGAAATCTGGCTGCAAATTCTGAATGATGTAAAAAATAGAATAGTAGGTTGAAACACGGTCATTACATGAAACAAAAACAGCTGTATAGGAGGCTTAGGTGTGGAACAGCCAAACTCTGCTGCAAAATTGAGGTTGAGGAAAACAGTTTCATGTGATGGATCATACACCATGGCAAGACTGAACACAGCAACAAGACACAAGGTAGTTACACTGTATCACCAAGGTTTCTACCAGGCAAAGATTTCAAAGCAGACTGGGGCTTCAAGCTCTTTTGATGAAGGAAAAAAAAACAGATAATGCTGCAGATGAAAGACATATCATGCTTACTTAACTTTGAAACTGTAAGACATTCAGCAGTGCCATCAGTTCAGAATTGGCAGAAACAAGTGGGACCTACGTGTAACCATCTACTATTTGAAGAAATCTGGCCAGAAGTGGTCTATATGGACAAATTGTGGCCAAAAAGCCATACCTTTGACGTGGAAACAAGGCCAAACTATGCAAGAAAACAAGAACCAAGGTACAGAAAAATGGAAGCAGATGTTCTGGACTGATGAGTCAAAAACTGAAATATTTGGCTGTAATAGAAGGCAGTTTGTTCCCTGAAGGGCTGGTGAGCAAAGCAATAATGAGTGTCTGCAGGCAACATTGAAGGAGGTTTCTTGTGAGTCTGGGGCAGTAAATACAGTTGGGGATTTGGTCAGGATTGATGGTATCCTCAATGCTGAGAAATACAGGCAGATACTTATCCATCATGCAATATCATCAGGGAGGTGTCTGATTGGCAATTAAAAACTGTGTGTAATTGGAAGTTAGAAGAGCTGATGCTTGAAAAGCAAAGGGTGGACATTCTAAACGACCATCTAAGCAAAGTGGCACAAATTTACTTCAACAGTCAAACTCGCACTTTGATGAATAAGCCCCTATGTGTGTGTAATATACATCCTTGGTTACAGTGTGAATGATGACTAGTCACTTCAAAAAGAAGAAAATATCATTTCTAGAAAGCAGAACATTGTTTTAAAATGTTTACTTTCTTTTTACAGGAATTTTACGACCAATTCAATATGAATTAGCTCAAAAGCATTAGACAAAAGTGCTTTGTTTCTGAATGGGTTTGTGATCTGTTAGGGCAGAAAAAACTAACTGGTATGTGAGTCATTTTACAGTATCACAGTAGTTTCGTATTGCAGCTTCGTGCATGTGGAGAGTTAAAAGACCAGTGTATTACAATAGTCTCATAAACCAACTGCTAGAGAGATGATCATAAGTTATGTGTTGGTTGCTAAGTAATTCCTACTAAGTCACATGTGTTATGCTTGTCTGGACATGATAGGCTTAAAGGAATTTAGCACAGACAGGCCAGTTTACTTTGTAAAGCTTTCCATTTATTTTATGGAGTTTGTAAGAGTTTTCCATTAATATCATGGACTGTGAATAGAACTAGTGAAAATCAAAGTATTTTGTGAAGTATTTCAAAATAATTTATTTCTACATGCCTGAATTTGATGATTTAACAGGTGGGTTGCTTAATCTTTACAGAGGAGGAAAATAGTCTAGTGGGCAAATGCTTATTGGTAGTCAGAGACTGAGGAAATAGATTTGTCTGCTTAGGACAAAGGCATACAGTGACAACATGCAATAAGAACCCATCCCACTGGTTTAAATGGCAACCACGTCAAAGTACCTCTCAAACCATTGCCTTAAGCCACAACAAAAAAACTATTTTTGTACAGTAAACTATGTATGGGAAAAGTCACAAGTCACTTTTATGGGGCTGCAACTGAAACAAATGGGCCACTCTTTCCTTCCATTTTGTTGGCAGTTTGATGCTGGAATTAAAAATGCATCATGTGCCATTGCAAAAGGGGAACTAAAGCTTGTTTTATCTAGGGATAATTCTTAAGAGGGGAAGGGAGGAGGTACTTACTGATCAGTGTTTTACTCTCCCATGCTGCCTCTTGATGTCACTAGCTGATCTCTTCTGCTTTGCCAAGAAGGAGTTGTTTTCCTGTGACCTCTTATGAATGATATGGCAGCAAAGTCAGCACAACTACTTGAATATATTGAAGAATGGACTGCTGTTTATATTAGGTTGGACTTTGGCACTAATTATTATATGGGACTATAACAGCAGTGGGCAAACTACGGCCTGCGGCCTTCTCTTGCCTGGGTTGTGGTGGGGGCAGCACAATGAGGGAGGGGAGGTTGTGGTGGGGGCAGCACAGTGAGGGAGGGGGGTTGTGGTGGGGGTAGCACAGTGTGGGAGGGGGGTTTTGGGGGCAGCGTAGTATGGTGATTGGGGGGTGCTGTGGGGCAGCGCAGTATAGGGAATGGGGGTTGTTGTGGGGAAGCGCAGTATGGCGAAAGGTAGGGCTCACCACATTGGGTATGTTACCGGTCCGCTGCTTGGTTATTTTTAAACTGGCCCGGTACGTGAAAACTTTGCTCACCCCTTGACTATCAGGTCATTATATATAAGGTTCAAACCTAGCATATGTCAGTGGAATTGGGGTTATCCTGTATGATATATATGTATATTATGTACCATGCTATATATGTACCTGTAACTTTGGATGGTTTATACATGAGGTTTGGTCTCTTATAGCTCCATACTTACCTTTCCTCCTTTGAATCGTTCTGTTTTAATTGATAACGGGACACCCTTAGCTGTTTGGGAATTTATATTTTTATTTTGTTTTCTTTATTGGTTGTCATTTTGTTTTTGTTATTTTTGAATATATATTTTTTTAATGTTATGTATCTGTTTCCAAGTATGTCATCTGAGGCCAGTGACTTCCATACACACTTTAATCATGGATGCTAGTTTATTATAAATATGGGGATGTTTGAGTGCAAATTGTTCCACTTTGTAGTCTATTTTTTCTGGTAATTGTTTTGGTTTGGAACTACCACCTCATCAGCTGTGATGGTAACCCCATTTATACATGGTGCTGTTTTTATGACTTCCAATGGTGGATCAGGATCCTTACATTTGTGGCTCTTTCAATCCTAAAATAGGCCTATCAAAAAATGCCATAGGCTGACAGCATACCAATGGTGGGAAACAGTACAGACTAACTACCCATGCATCAGTACTGGTCTAGACATAAGAAAAATTGCTTTTCATAGATAATTTTAGTGTGCATTACATAGGCATTTTGCATACCCATATATTAAAATTTTCTCAGTAAATGCAGAAGAGGCTGAGATCAGCACTGCACTGTGAACCCCCTATCTCAAGGGGGAAGCGATCCCAAGAAGAAGGCAGGTTATATTTCCCCCCAGGGTTTCTTGGGTGTTCTTGATAATACCTCTTATATTTTCTGGCTGCTCTTATGTTTAATTGACCTGAACATGTTCTCTATAATCTCTATTATAACTATTATTTTAGTTTTTAGTCAACATTGAACATTTAGACTGGCAGTGAACCAGAGTAGACTAGAACATTTGTGAAGTTCTTTGACGTTATTGAAACTTGGTCGTGGGTTAAAAACATTTTATTTCTTATTCTGTGAGGAAATCGGTGAAACCAGCTACATATATATTTATGTCTAAGAAGTCTTTTAATGTCATAAACAATTCTTTGAAATGGAAAATCATTTTACATCTATACTCTTATTTTTATAACAATGGCAATTAAATAAAACAAAGCAAATAATGCAATGGTAGATCTGGTTCACATTTCTGCTTATTTAACAGTTTTAATCAAGGACCTAGAAGAGGGGGCAGCCAGTGAACCGTATCTAACATTGAATTTTTAAAGAATATGTAAACCGTGTCTATAAAGAGAGCCCCACTACTTCATTCACTTAATGTGCTTGTTAAGACTACTACATAATCACCAGTTGCATCACTTTTAAGGGGGTTATTCTCTAGAGTCCGAATTGTAGTGTAAAGGTGCAAATTTCCCAGCTAAAGATAGTCGCAATAGACTGCTACTGTCGCAGTTGCAACTTTATAATGAGAATATTGTCGCAGTCGCGACTTTACAAAGGAAATGTTGTCAAAGTTGGAACTTTAAAAAATGTCGCGACTTTATAATGGGAGAATTGTCGCAGTTGTGGATTTGCTATGGGAATTCTCAGCATATTGGAATATTGTCTGTTTATTACAAAATCATTCATCTGGAGGACAATTCACACTTTAATAAATATGCCCTTAATCTGCCACTGGGCCAGGACTAGGGTAGGCAATTGAAACAGATGCCTAGAGCCCTATCATAATGAATTTTAAGGAGCTGCTCCTGAGATGGGTTTATTTTGTGTTTATTGGGGTGGATGGATTTTGGCATGCTTGCATATTGGGTCCGGAAATATCTTTCCCTGTTACTGTCATCACCCTAAATAATAATTACAATCACACTGCCAGATATATTAAAGTCATTAACACAGATCAGTGTGCGTTCTTCAGCAAAGATGTCCGACCTCAATCCCTATATCACATCTTCTTAGAAATTTGGTCCAAGTCTGTAATTTCCTGCCCCTCTGTCATGAGAACCAAAATTAAATTTATCTGGACTGACAGAACAGAGATTCATTGTATTATGGCTTTTCTTTCGACTTATCTTCAGAAGCCATTATTGAATAGAGTTATCTCAAAGTTCCAGCACGGTTTAGCACAGGAAAAACTCTCTTTTCTGCCCTCCAGTAATAATAATACACCCATTTAACAGTTTTAGGGAGCTGGTTTGTGTATGTATTTTTCATTTCCCAAAGCTGTTTCAGTGACATGCTTACCCGCAGATTTTTTTCAAATAAGTTGCACATTGTGCTTCTAGAAGCGTTTTCTGAGAGAAGAACTGTAACACTCTGTTTGGATGTGTAACACAGAGCTGGTACAGTGCCAACATATTTCTTTTAATGGAAAGGCTCTGGAACAGCTCTTGTGAGGCTTGTGGAGAATAATCCTTTGTGTTTTACTGCTGAATCTAATCATTGAAGGGAACAAAGCTGTGGGGATTTGCTTTAGGTTTGGAAAAAAGTGCATCCTGGTGCAATAATATTTTCTTTGGTTCAGCAGATTCTTTGTAAAGTATTGTTTGTTAGGCACAACCATAAAAATAATCATTTGAATGAATCTGCTTTGACTGTAACAAATAAAATAAACTTTCAGAATTATTTTCACTATGAGGATTGCAATGGAAAGCTCTGATGTTTTCTACATTTATTTGAAATAAAAACATAATTGACTAATTGTATTCAATTCTAAAAAAAAAATGGTTTTCAATATAAAACAGATGTGGGTTTTTTTTATCTAAAGGGGAGTTACTATATCCTGTTTCTGACACATTTAAATAGGCATGTCTGTTCGGAATTGCTTAACAGTCTTTATTTAAGATAAAGCTCTGGTGACCTCAGATGATCTCATTTATTCTCTTGGAAGGAAATTCACTTCTGAACATGCAGAGTTTGTGGGCAAGATATCACACGGATGCCATTTTCTTGGCGTTCCTGTGGTAAAAAGAATAAAAGAAGACACATGGAGCTTTGGCACATGTGCTCATTCAACTCCCACAATTAACAATTAGAATGCTTTGTAACCAAACAGAAATCATTTTAATGTTCGTGACCAATCAGCACATCTTTCTATACAAAGACTGATGTAAGAGCACGTGGCACAAAGCGCAATACTAAATCAGTCTGGCAGCTTTTAACCAGAAGGTCAAGAACCTTTTCAGTGCAATCAGTATTCATACCCCTTATCATTTTCCACATTCGGTTATATTACAGCCTTAATGAAAAATGCATTTGTCCATATTTATTAAATAGAAAAATCTGAAATATCACATTTACATAAGAATTGAAAACTTTTACTCTGAGACTCACAATGTCCCACTAACTGTACCAAGTAAATAATACATCCATTTCTGTTACCATGTCCCTAGTTCATGATGTCACTTGGACACAGCATAATGTCACTTTTCAATGAAGTGTTGCATTTTGCCATATCTAATCCCTGCCATCAGCCCAGTACGTCGCCACTTTGATCTGGCAAAGTCAAAGGGGCAAATTTGGAGCAGCACACCTTGTCAAATGTATTAGTTTGGCAGACTCTGATACTTGCTACATATCAGAATTATGTGAGCACATGCAAATAGCTCTGCAAGTCAGTAACTGTCATAAGCGTCCAAATAAGGCACACTGCAGAGTATACATAATACCCGAAGATGGAAAAGTGCCAAATGGACATAATATGCATTTGCAGAACTGAAGATTTAGGTAGAACGGTGTAGTAACCTCATGACATCACATTATGTCATAATGTCACTATCATGTGACATATCAGGAGCAAGCCTAAACTACCGAAGCACCCCTCTGTCCTGCCCTATCTGCCTAATGGATTGGTGATGTGCCCTCTTGGTTCAGAAGGATGTAGATTGGAGCGCCTGTCTCTAAAACCTGGGTGAAAGACCCAGTTAAAACTTGGGCCTAATTTGCTTTATTAATATTATTAATTTAAATAATCTCTAATGTTACAACACATGTTCTTTTAAATAATTATCCAAACCTATTTTGAAGAAATTCAGAGATTTTGTTAGAGTCAATACCTGTGGAAGACTATTCTGCATGATTTTAGTCATTCACGTTAAAGATTACAATTATAAAAAATGATTGACATGATCTCCATTAAAGTTGACAGCTTTTAGTGACGTATCTCCCACTAATGAGTGAACTAATGAGTAGGAGAGCAAAGAGTAGAAGAAACACAGAATTAAAATATGTAATAATTTCCCCTAAATTCATAATGTTAATCATAGCTTTTTTTTACCAGGCTATATCCTATATCCTTATAGAAACAATATATTACAACTGACTCGAAATTTATGCATGAAAACTGAAGTTAATTTTGGATACTTTTATCTAAAACACAATACAACAGTAAAAGTATAGTGGGTGTATAGTACATTTTTTCTGTAATTTACTAGTAATATGTATGTAAGTATATGTACTGTATGTATATTTTTATTTATAAAGCGCCACTAGGTTACGCAGCGCTGTACAATATACTTAGAATACTGACCCATCTGTTCAATGGGAATGTATTGTGCCTTTTTTAAAAACCTAGATATGGCTTCGATCTGCAATTAAACATAAAGTACCCAATATGCAGAATTCTAGTGCTCAGTACCACAGTGGCCAAATGTCCAGTGCCAGGCACCCAGTACTTAGTGTTACAGTGCTGTCGCAAAATTAAAGTACATAGTACCAGTTTTACAGTTAGGAAAAAACAGAGCAAACAAATGCCCAGAGAAAACTGCAGAGAAGTGCAGTTTTATATGACACAGGACTACTGTAGTTAAAAAAAAAACAGTGCTAAGTATCCAGTGGCCTCTGTTACTCTTCCTATTACAACAATACCCAAAAATAGGATTTTTGAGTATATTTACAGTTTTTTGTGCAATGTCTGCAGTCAAATGATGCACAAATGGTAAGGAGAGAAAAATAAGAGGCACCAAGGGACTGGAAGCTTGAAAAATCCAGTATAGTGGAGAACTGAAAAGGTCAGACCAGACCATTACAGCTAAGTCAAGTGCTCCTGCATTAGTCTAATCAGAGGATCCTGGAGACAGGCTACCACTATGGGAGAGGTTACAGTTTAGTTAAAATGAGAATTTTTTTTGTCCTGGTCCAACAATGCTGGGATGTAACTAGACCCACTAGAGTTACTTTCATGGACCAGATCAGGTACCATGATAAACTGGCCCAACAGCAGTACATTTTGCCTACTGAGAGTCTTAAATACAGTAGTCCAGGGCTGGCGTGATACCTGGTACTCAGTAACACTGAGGCAGTATTTATTGCTTGTGGCAATAAACAGAGGAATGAAAATTCAGAAGAGAGGTGTACCCAGATTGTCTTAAACTAAGTGCGAATGAGCTGGGGCTTGAACTCCCTGGCAACTGAATCTCTGATTTCACAAGACTACTGGTAACAGCTAAGGCAAAGTCACGAGCAGCACAGCAACTTTCCAGCTTGAAGGGTGGCCCATGATTCCTGATGGTATGACTGGAGACAAGCCAAAGGCTACACAAAGGGTCCAGCAATTTGTAGGGATACCTTTAACTGGGGTTGGATTGATAAACCCAGATGCTTGTTGTACTAGCCCCTACTTGTTCTCCATATACATAACTAAAACTATCTATGACCTTTTCCTTAGGAACCCCAGATATTGCACAGCTTTCCAAACTGCAACCTGCCACCTAGGATGGATAACAAGAAAGCCTAAAGTCTGCCATGCACTGTATATTATGTGATGGGGAGCACTTGGCAACTATAGTTTCTTCTTACTAGGCTATGTATGTGTACTATCTGCACAGAAACATGAAATTGGAATGGGTATGACAGTCACAAACTTTCCAGAAATCCTCTTTACAAAAGAGTAAGTTGGTCCCCTTCTGATTACCCAACCCCTACAGATTTTATTGAGTGCATGTAATCATCCCATAAGCAGGGGTGATTTTCAGCAGGGTTAAACATGGGTGACAAGCCAGTTCCATATTTAAAAAGAGTGATTTGTACTGTTATCCTACAGTTTTCTTTAGGAAATTTACTGTAAAGTGACCCGGTTCTAGATACATTAGAAAATTAGTGCTGTCCATAAGTATAATCATACTTCAGGTATGATTAACAGGGTGGTGCTATTGATCATTCACACAGAATATAAATGTGATGACAGAATCTAATTACAGACTGTCAAAGCAGGTCTGTGTACAACAACAGCTGTAGACTTCTATTTAAAAGTCCCTCTTTAAAAGCCACCTATTTCTATATGTAGTTATTCCCTGTATTGGAATATCCTGTCATACTAACACATAAACTGAAATGAGTTCATGTCAGAGCCAAAAGCAATATAAACAGTCATTTATTTTATACTTCTGGGTCATTTAATCATGTCTCAATTACATGATACTATATTAAACATAAAATAGCAATAGATTTTATAGCTGTTTTGGGGTTGAGAAATGGTTACTTGTCACCGTGCCTTTAATATAGACAGTTTATTTGATGTCACACATAACTTCAAAAAATATGGTATTAAAAAATCTATAACTGGGCTTTATATTTTCAACCTGGTTTACTAGTGCCATTATGCACGGTAAAACAACGTCTGGCTAGTTTATGAAACAGGTTATACCACACAGTACACAGTTAAATAACCTCCTCAGGGATCGACATTACATTTACTGGATTTACCTACTTGCAGAACGTGCTAATGCAGTAATGAATCATGGTTCAGATACTTTCAAGCAGCACTTTGACCTTGGAGTAATATGAGATTCTCTAGCTATCTTTTGCCATTCCCTAATAGGAAATAGGATCTGGAGTGTGGTCCTAATACAGATATGCTTACAATGAGAATAAGAGCAGGGCTGTAAATGAGAATAGTTTAAAGCTTTGTATAAGGTTTGGCCCAAACATACTATCTCACTGTGGGGCTAATTCAAGAAAGTGAGAATTTGGCCGTCAAAGTGTATTTGTATCACTTTAGGTACCTACACTCCGATAGTCATGAATTCGCTACTCCTTATTCACTAAGGGGCGAATTCTCATTGCAAAGAAGCAAACAGGGTCGGGTGCAGTTTATTGCATAGTGTGGCGTAGTCAGTTGGACAGTAAGAGCCCTGCTATCAACCCCTTAATTTGATCTATAGAAGCAAAACTGGTGAATTTGACACATTACAACTTGCCAAATTCACTACTTTAACAGACCCCAATGCTTGGTAAATTACCGGTGCGCCCTCACTCAAAGTAGTGCAAAGTGCTCTGTAAGTCTGCAAATGTCATAAGCGTCCGAACTAGACAAGAATTCGCCACATCGCAGAGTTTGCTGAATACCCAAATACAGGAAAGCGACAAATGAATTAATGTGTTTGGAGCTTGGTGTGACTGTTCAGACTTTCGTGAATAAGCCACTGTAGGTACACATAGGGCGAAAGTTATTAAGAGCGCAAAGACTCGATTGAGTCTTTGCGGTCTTAATCGCGTGAGAATTCTCGGCCGAGAATTCTCGCGACAGCACTTGGTGGGGATCTCGATTGCGTTCCTCCGCAATCGAGATCTTTTGCCCAAAAGTAGCCATAAGTCCTATGGCTAAAAACTTTTGGGCGAAAGATCTCGATTGTGGAGAAGCGCAATCGAGATCTTGCCCAATGCGAAACTGTTAAAGACGTATCTGAATAACAATCCATTATAAATATGGCCCATGCTCTATATATAGTAAGCAAAAGGGCAACATAATCACAGTTGGACTGGCCACCAGAGAATCTTCTGGTGGGCCACAGTAGTGGTGAGGACAGGTATGAACCCAGAAGGTGAATTGTCACAGTAAATAGTACGCTGCTAAACAATGCTTTATCTGTTGATTTATAATTTATTATCATAGTTATTTTGTTTGCAATAAAATTATACCATCAGTGAGTAGGAGGTGGGCCCTTGGAAAAAGTTTCTCCAGTGGGCCCAAGATTCCTCAGCCTGACACTAAACACAATACATTTATATATTTATTATCGTCCATTAGTATGGTGAAATTATATAAAAATCCTAGCACATATTGTGTGCATATTGCTTATTCTTTTTATATTTTATATGTTTCTGGAATATTTGATGATATTAAACTGAGGCTCTGCTGTTTTTATTGATTTCCTTTTTAGCTATACTAAACCCTTAATGCTAACACATTACAGTGGTCCCTGTGAGAAAAGCTTTAATTTCACCTATAATCTCTTTATTTAAATATATAAGGAGACTATGTAAAAAAAAGCTGTGTTGCAGTCAATTAAGTATGAGATTACAAGATGCTGAGTGGTGTGTAATATAAGTGGGCAGGCTGCTGAGCAATGCACTGTTAAACTAATGGCCAACTGGGTGGAATACAGACTAGGTGAAGTAATCTGTAAGTGGGTTGCCTAGGTAGTATACTATCTGTACCTCAAGCTAGCATCCATAGCATTTTGTTTAAAAGTTTTGGTTTGCATGACAACAGTTCAATGTGTATGTAGTCAATGGGCTTTTGGGTTCTGTTTTGACAGACCCAAAATGCCTCAGTTATACACTGATTCCTGTTTTCCAGAAATTTATTTTTTCAATCACATTAATGAGTCAGTGTGGGTTGAGTGTACATTTTTAACTGTAAAAGAGGGCACATTAATTAGTAATTCAATTGTTAAATCAGTAGAGATGTAGACATGATTTAAGAGATTTAAAGATAAAACCAATGACTTTTCTGATACAGTTATTACAGTATTGCACAGGGATTAATAAAAAGGCATTTCTCGGATACAGGAAATCCTCTTCCTGATGTTACTGCTCAAAGTGGTGAAACACCTGCTGGTGCCGGAAGACTAACCCGCACCAAGCCAAGAATGCTTAAAGCTGTATCTGTCAGAGTCTCTGCCAAGAAAGTTAATGGAAGAAGGAGTGGTAGAGGTTCACCTGAGACAACCTCAGGGTGAGGAAGGATGTCTGGAAGCATGAAATAAATGATTTATAACATAGTGCAAAAACCTCTACACAAAAACAAACATGCATCCCTTATCTGCTTTGTATTTGTAGTTAAAGTGTCAAATAACTTTTCAGCATAAGGGGCTGTCCATAAAGGATGTCATGCCTTGAAGGGGGGGTCAAAAAAGTTGTGACACTTTGTGATGGGGGGGAGTAAATGTCTCTGTGACAGCCAGTTTTTTTCATATTAATAATAGTGACTTCAATAAAAAAAGGGTAGTTAGAAATTAGAAATTAGCAATAACCAATCAGAATTGGAAAGTAGATTGAGAATCCAGTTTTATAATGTAATGTAAAGCAGTATTTGGGGTTCTTTCGTTAAAGGAGAACTATAGTCAGTTTACATCTTTAAATATGCAGTACTATACCTTAGTGAGAAGCGTTTCCCCCCATTAGATGTTTCATGTGAAGCAGATTGATTT
>JAKJJM010039188.1:0-17915 GCA_021901965.1 Pipa carvalhoi
GTAGTCTAATGTGTCTAATGTGGACTAACGGTGAATGGTGAGGCTGCGTACAAGTTATCTAATTTGTAAATCTCCTGCTTCCCAGTGAGGACAAAAGGTCAACAAACTGATTAGACCAATAACAAACAGCAGCTATAGTTCGAGTTAGAGTTGAAAGGGGAGGGAGAGATAATGTCTGCTCCCTTAGAACAGAGGAATGAAGCTGACAGCAAGAATTAACTCTTTCCTAAACTTTTTTTTTTTCTTTTCACTATTTGTGTCAGCAATTGGCTTAATATAAACGAGTTTCATATGTACTGTATGTGGGCAGTTATATCGACACTATAGTTCTCCTTTAAGCAGTTGCAAAACTAAACACCTTGCAGTCCCAGTGCATGATCGGTACTGGAGTCCCCCACCCTCTCTGCAGTGCTCTCTCCTCCTGCATCAACAAAATACAGCTGGATTCAGGAGGATGCAGGTGCTTTGGAGGGGGGGGGGGGGAAGAGGGGTGACCACTATATGCATGTCCCTGTCCACAAGGGAGTTTATGAAATTAATAAAACTATAAATAGTTCTTTATTTACTAGGCTGTAAAAATTTCAATATATAAAATACATCGTATGTTTTTTTTTTATGCATTATAGTAGCAAAGTAAAATGCCATCTTACCTGGTCCAGGTATGCAGTATGGATTATACAACTGGCCAAGGTACCAAGGATTTGGGAAAGGAAGTTGTGCTGTTGGCTGTGCGTAAAAAAATGGTCTTGGCTGGTTTGAAGAGTACTGTCCATTTTCTTGAGGAGGTGCCGCTGTGTTCATTTTTAAGGCTATAAAATGGAAACATTTTAATGTGTGGTGGAAGATACAAGATTTTAAAGCAGACAATAAAATGTAAACATTTCAGCCCTCATTTTCAGCTTAGGCAGTGGCTCCCAAGTCATCTCTACTGGAAAAGAGACCCATAATGAGCAACCCCATTGTTGTACCACTTTAGCTATACCCAAAAACATCTGGTTTTTATATCTACTTGATCAACTTTGCAGAGTCCCTTTTGTTTAATTAAAGAACTTATGTACCCAAACATGAACAGATGCTGAAAGTGCAAGTTTGTCAGTCTAAACTGCTTAAGAATAAAGCAGCAATCAGTATCTTTGGGCTGTGGTGCTATATTATAAACCTGCTGGTGTTAGGGTACATTAGCAGTTTAATAAGGACCCAATATGGCAGCCATGAGATACTCCAAAAGACAAATTTCCAGCACGTTTAGAGTAAGAATACTCAGGAGCAAGTCAAAGTAGAGCCCCAGCCAAACACACAATATGTAGAGCATAAAAAAACAAAACAAACAAACTCGGCACTCAGCTGAGTTGCATCAGAGGAAAAAACAAAGTTTCAGGTGGCAGAGCCTCTCTTCAAAGGACACTGAAACATTGTGATTTTTCACTCTGCAATACATGTTCCCCCCCATTCAACTCAGTTGAGTGGCTGGAATGTTTCTTTTGATGTTCAGCCATGAGATTCTGACACTTCATCACAAAATGTTTGACTGCTTGGGGAATGGCACATGGCTCATTAAACTATCAATATCAATGAGGCATATACTCCGTAATTTGTTTCATACATGTTTTGAAAGAATCATAAATAATCCAGCAGGTATTTTGGAAGAAAAGGACTGTGGATTTATTGTGTTGCTGGCACGTAGGCTAAATACACAAATGTGATGTATTAGGAGACATTAAAACGTCTTTATATTAATTTTTTACCTTTTGGAAGGCAATCAAAATCCTTATTCTATTAGGCTAATTCACGGTCAAGGCTGAAATACAAGGGCACCATTGATAGAATATGGCTAGTAGGAGGGCAAGAAAAGTGCACTTGTCTCCTCAAAACTACAATACTAATTTAGGTTCTACTAATGAAATAAACGATTTTGTAAATATATATGTATTTTTTAAAAAATGTACCTTTATGCAGCATTTCTCTATAATCTTCCCTATCAGCCTGACTTTTTTCCTTAGTCGGGTTGGGCGGGGCTAAATGATTGACATTACAGCTCCTCCAATCAGATCCCTTAAATCACGATCTAGCAGGGATCTGATTGAGGAGCTGTAATGTCAATCATTTAGCCTCAGGCAACATGACTCGGGGAAAAAAGTCAGGCTGACAGGAAAGATGACAGAAACGCTGCATAAAAGGTACTTTTTTTTTTTTTTTGAACACATATGTTTAAAAAAAATCAATTAATAGAACCTAAATTAGTATTAAAGTTTTGAAGTGACAGGTGCACTCTATTCTTAAACTCATTCCATGCAAGAGTTGGGGAGACATGCTGCTACCTAAACAAAAGTAAAGAGCCCTTAGAAATCTTATCTGGGAGGCTGTTGCTGTCTAAGAGGAACCAGATTACACTTTTTTTTACTAAGGCAGCTTTTGCTGGAATAAATTGATTTTTCAGCCATGCCTAGTTAAAGGGATTGTTAGGTAAAATTAATTTAAGCTTTCCTACTGCTGTAGGGTTTCCACCTTATCCCTTTAAAAATCAAACACATGCATCCATTAAATGTACATACTGCAGCGCTGAACAGGAATTTAGATGCAGGCAGCAAAGTGAAATAAAAAAAAAAAAAAAATTAAGTAGCTTTCATTTAAACTAACAGTGCATCAGTACTGCTGTATGTGCATTTAGATTAGATGGGAAACCTATACAATGAAACACCAGCAACATTACCTTTAAAAAGGAGGTAAAATTATGCCTAATGTGATAGAATATATCCTACTCAGAAATGCAAGTTTGCGCACTAAATATTTCATAGGTCTCTCTTAAAATTGAAATGTTTGTAGGACAGCCAGATCATTATCTTTAATTTGGATACTTCTTATAGCCATATACCGCATGGGTGACTGAATTAGAAACACTCTGCATTGGTTTATAGTGCGAGCTGCAGAACTAAACAGCGTTACAGCACGAGTTTTATATAGTTTACACCAACAAGCTTATCCTTTTAACCAATTGCTTTCTTACAATTCTTATTTTAAATGTTTTCCTAGTAAAACGGAAGATCTGGTCACTAAAGTCTAAAGACTATAAGTCACTAAATACAAAGGATTATAGTTATAGATTAGTTTACTTCACTCCTATAAGGTTTGTCACTAAGAAAATCCTAATCTTTAAATAGCATTTATTTTAAGGTACCACTGCACACCCATTCTTTTAGTAAAATGGTAAAGTCTGGGGACTCCAAGAAAACAAAGGTTAAAAGCCCCAAGCCTAAAAAAAGTTGTCAGATCAGATGTTATGTGACAAATAAGGATTTACAAAAACATGGCATTCAAAGATCTTTAGAATGGTGAAGAGACCCCACAAGTATCACTAACACTTTTACAGTTGAAAATAAAGTCAAGAAGACTCTAAAGTGCAGGATTTCACAAACACATATAAAATAAAACGTGCATGGTTTATTAGGAACGATAGGAAACTGCACTAAGAGAGATATCTATATATAATAAAAAGTTTTACAACAGTAACCTTCTTGTAAATAAAAAGACAAAGGCAGACGCCTGCAAAATACCACTATCAGGCAGGTTCAATAATACAATGTCCATTTTTTTTTATGCTTAAACCTCAAAATCAAATGCTATAATAGTAGCTAATCCACTAAGTTCCACTCACCTAGTCACATTCAAAAGCACAACTAACTTTCCACCACCACCTAAACACCTGTTACACATTTATAAATTACCTTACCCAGGGATCACTTCATCAAAACCAATTAGTTGATGTAAAGGGGGAGGGGCAACTAAGATAGCAGAAGAATCTATAAGATATAGGGTTTACCAAGCAAAACCAAATAGTAATCATGGAAGTAATAATACTATAGAAATTCAAAGGCCAAAATGAACACTGAGAGGTTTATATGCATTGTTGTCATGTTAGAAGCAATGTTTTGAATGCCTTTAAAATTATTACCTTCATGCTAAAGTATTTCTAATTAAATCACTATACCCAGAGTCTCCAACAGAAGGTAATGCTGGGGGGGGGGGAGCATGAGCTTGGCAAACCGGGGCGGGCAGCTAGATAGTCAAATGTAGGTTTTTAAGTAATGATGAATGAAGATTATGGTTTACTGGGTACTGAGTAGTTTAAGTGGACAGTTTGCAGTGCATTTAGGTTCTGTATAAACATGGTGAGGGCCCCATGATTTATGATGGTGGCCTTGCTAAATTCTACACCCAAAACCTACTTCACAATTTCTTGGGGTATGGTGGGAGTTTTTCTGCATTATCTAAAGGACAATGTTTGCCTGGGACTTTCCTCCTCATCCCTTTAAGACTAAACACGTACCATACTGTTGCTTAAAAAACAGATGCAGTCTTTAGCATGCACGTAAACGGATTTCAAATCAGTGTTGCAGCATATTCATTTTATATGTGGCAACACTATTTTACTATTTCCACTGTATTCCAATTTGCCCTTTAAATAGTTATGCTTATGAAAAATGCAATGCCAGTAGGATAATTCAGAAAGCTGATATTGTCTTTATATAGCTGCAAAAAGTTTGCTCTTTTAGGCACACTATGGCACTTAGATCAAGGCCACATTAGAGTTTTGTAGCAGGGGTAAAAGTACAGCTTTGCTTGCTATTTTGTTGCTCTGTTACTTAGAACAGGAAGCACGGAATTCACCAGATTGTGTTTGGACTGCTGCACTTCCTGCTGCAAGTAAACCTGTTGTAAAGGCCCAGCATGACAGAACTCAGGACCACAGCATTTTATATTGCCTTAAATGTATTAGTGTCTATAAATGATAACCAGGCTGTCCATTTGCGTTTGTTATTTTGTATGTTATTAGAGGATGTGCAATAAATTTCTTCAAATAGTCGTATCCTGTTTACTTTGGTGCACAAGTCCTTTAACAAAGGGCTTTGTTCTGATTTCTGGCTCTGTGAAATCAATAACTTAGCAGCTTGTATCAACATTGCTTGTAATGATTTTTTGTAATTTTCTGCCATGTGATCAGTGCTGAGTAGAAAGCCTTGTGCTGGATCTTCTTCAATCTCTAGTTGCAGGTTTGATCTGATAGTATTATTTGTGACCAGAAAGTCTGGAGTTTGGGGCATGACCAACATATATGAAACATATTGCCTGTCTTGATGGCAGCACCAACATAGTGAACAAATTTGGAAAATTTGATTGGTGTATTAAACCATTGAGTGGCAATTTTGTAGGAGTTCTCTTGTATTTTATTACATTTTGAGCTTTGTTGAATGTTCTGGTATATTGTAGATAATTGTTCATCTGAGAACATGGTGTTAAGGTACTTTTCCTATGCTTTAATATAGGATGATTTAATCTCTGAACTAGACAGTATGTTATATATTGTGGATATGGTGTGAGATGGGCCCTCTGTAACTTTGCATAACACTTCCATAGGTGTAGGTTTCCTTTGCAGTAGCAATGTTGTATACATTTTGGTCAGGTCATTTTTAATTTGGTTATATCTGAAGGTAGCTAAGGAAGTGGGTCTTTCAGCAGATGTCAGTTCAGCACAGGATTATAGTCATCCCTTGACCAGGAGGTGTCTAATTTGTACTTTGTTCTTGAGATTTAGGCAGGAGAAAAAGTTTGATTGTTGGCCTGGGGGAATGTCCTTGTTATGTGTAAGAGTTGAGTCAGAATGAGTCCAGTCGATAATTTTTGTAACATTGCCACAGATGGTATCTGTGTATATCAGGGAGTCCAGCTTCTCCTTTCTGTTTGTCCATTGTTAAAGTTTAGTACACCAATTTCTGCTGTTTGTCTTTGATAGAAGTCAGGCAGATAGAAGTAGGATGAGAATTCATGTGGAGTGAGGCGAATTTGACAAGTGATGAGCAGTGACATGAGTCTCATCATATCCCACTAACTCAGCAGTTCTCAACCTGTGGGTCGCGACCCCTTTTGGGGTCAAACGACCGGCTCACAGGGGTTGCGAACCTCTGCTGAGTGCTGCAACGTCATTGCTGGGTTGCGGTGCCAAAAAGGTTGAGAACCGCTGCACTAACTGCTTTCTCGAATACAGTTTCTATTAATATTTCTATGTCACCTTGTCCCTAGGTCGTGTTGTAACTTAGTCACAGTCGCCATTGTCAATTTTGAATGAATAGTAGCCTTATGCAACACTGGAGTTCTGCCATCAATCCCCCAATTCTTGAAATGGCGAAGTCAAACAGGTGAATTTGGAGCAGTTCACCTAGTCACATTCGCACCTTTGACACACTCCTCCGCTTAGTCAATAGTAGAAATACCTGTGCACTGGTGAATACAAAGGGGTACCTTAGACTCCGCGCTCTGGGAGTAGTCTGTGAAAAGTCCCTATTGATTTCAACTCGTCCTCCGCCCTCACCTCCTCTGGCGAATTCTGACGAATTGTTGCCTCCTGTGTTTGCTGTTGAATTTTTTCACCCCAAGGAATGTGTTAAAGGTGTTGCTGAGCTGTGGGGCCAGTATATGAGGAAAGAATTTATTCTATGTGACTGTGAGTCCATCGGGCCTGGGCCTTTAGCTGCTGTTAGATCTTTGATAGTTGTCATAATTTCTTGTGTAGTTATGGGCATATTAAGACTTTGTGTCCAATCTTGTTCTGCTTTGGGAGTTGGCTAGCTTCTAAGTCCATTGGTTCGGTTGGACATAATTAATATAAGCGTCTTCTTCAATATGATATATATGTTGAAAAAAATTATTTAAAACCTTGTGAGATAGCCACAGTATAATAGACCTGTTTGTTTGGCTTGATGGTGATTATAGGTATACGTGTGGTGGATTTTGCATCGTTTAGGATGGCTGCCAGGATTGCTCCACATTTATCCACAAGTTAATATAGGCATGCTTTGTATTTAATAGAGGATCTATCTAGTTCTCTCTAAATATTATTTTTAAGTTGTGAACAAGCTTGTGTTAGCTTCCACAGAGAATTTTGTTCTTGGGACAGTTCATGAATTTGTTCTAGCATCTATATAACATCTTGGGTGAAATTTATTAAGCCCGTAAGACTCGATTGGAGTCTTTGCAGGCTTAATCACGTGAGAATTCTCGCGAGAGCATCAGGCGGGATCTCGATTGTGCTTCTCCGCAATCGAGATCTTTTGCCCGAAAGTTTTGTAGCCATAGGACTTATGGCTACCTTTCGGGTGAAAGATCTCAATTGGGGAGAAGCGCAATCGAGATCCCCGCTAGATACTCTCGCGAGAATTCTCACGCGATTAAGCCCGCAAAGACTTGCATCGAGTCTTTACGGGCTTAATAACTTTCGCCCCTTGAGTAAGTTTTGTTTTCTGTTTTCTCTTTGTTTTTTAAGTCTGGAGGTGACATGAATTATTTGTGCTCTAATGACTCACTTACGTGCTTCCTATTGTACAGAGGTTGTAGTTTGTTCAGAAGTATTATTTATAAAGTATTGTTGTAAATGAGCTTGTATTTTTTTCTGTATGTCTTCATGCTTAAAGATATTATCATTGAGTCTCCAAGTCATGGTTGGTTTGCGTTTAGATTGTAATTGTAGTGTAAGTAACATTGGAGCATGGTCTGACCAGGTAGCTAATTTGATTAGAGCATTTTATATTAAGTTGAGATGGGAGTGATTAACAAAAATACAGTCAATTCTGCTGTATGAGTTGTTTTTATCTGAGAAATGGGAATAATCTTTGCCAGATGGATGTTTGAATCTTCAGCTATGCATTAGTAGGTTATTATGAAGATGTGCTTTTATTTTTTGAATACAGTTGTATGCTATTGAAGAGGTGCCTTTTGTGCATTCTAAGAAGGGGTAGAGTGGAGCATTTAGGTCTTCTCTAACAATGATCAAACCTTCTGCAAAGGTAAGGAGAATAGTTAAAATTTCCTTTATTGTCTGTGTTTGATATCCTGGAGGGAGATAGAGAGATGCAAGGGTGCAAATTGTATCTTGATATTGTATTTTCAGTAGGATGAATCTACCAGCTGGGTCCAGATGAGAGCCAAAGTATGTAGTTGAATAAAAATAGCCACTCACCTTGTTTTGGAGTCTTTCATTTCTGTTTTATGAAAAGATGGGTACTGCTTAGAGGACCATTTAGGCATATTAAGGTGTATGAAGTACATTTCTTGCACAAGAATGATGTCTGCCCTGTCTCTTTGTGTTCTTGATAGTAGTAAATTATGTTTAAAAGGGTTGTTGAGCACATTTGCATTTATGCTGACAATCTTTAATTCATGTGAGAAAGCCATGACCCAGAGCACAACAAAGGAGGAGGAAAGAACAGAAAAAAAAATGTGTAAGATGGGAGGGAAAGGTTTATGTACAACGCAGTAGTGTAGTTAGTTCTAGTAGTGTAAGATTTTACTCAGAGTGTAACACCAAACACCATGGGCGGTTGTCAAGAGGCAACCATCACTATTTTGAGTGTCAATGAGCAATGTTTTGTCAAGCTGTAGGGGGAAGATGAGATTAATTGTGTATACCACGATAGCAGATATAGGTAGCTCCGTCTGCTATAGAAGCAAAGAGGTATTCATATCTTTAGTGTAAATAAAGGGTAGGTTAAACAAATAGTTGGGTGATGCACGTGCCTCATACTTAAGCTGTCTTGCATAGTGCACACATAAACCTGGAACAATACCAACTATGTAAGGTGTAAAAGATTGGAATATTAGAGGTTGGAAGTGTGTTCTTTCAATAAGGTTAAAGCTGTTACATTCCTGACTCCTGAGATGCATTTATCATATGTAAACATATATGCCCTGTGTTGTATCTCATATGCAATATTAATATTTACATCTGCAGTGTCATAAAATCCTCTACTGATAAGCTCTTTTGTTATTTGACCATAAATGAATCCTAAGTAGGTAGTAATATATATATATATACTTGCACAGGAATATTGGCTTAATTTATCTTTTGATGGGATTGTTGCATTCATCACATACCTTTGCACAGCATTTGTATATTTTAAATGGTCCATCTATCCCTTGAGTAAAGCCAGAACATTTAAAGCCTGATACACCTGTCATGTATCTTTATGAAACCTTATCAGAGTTCATCTCTTTTTATTGCTCATAAATAGTCAATTAAATCTTAGTAGAAGGGAACATAGACATTGATGATTGGTACCATACATCTCTTAACATATAAGGTTTAACATGTAACATGTGACATTATATAGTCTTAGATTAGTAATGACCATTTTATGAAATGCAGATTAGTTTCTGGTTATGTCTATTGTGCACCTTCTAGTTGACACTTGTCAGGATGTATGAGTGTATCAGACTGAGTATGGCACATGTTCTGGAGAGTTAGGGAGTGTGGGGTCCCCAGTTTGTGATAAATTATCATTATGAAATGTTGAGGTGAACATAAACACATCTTGGGATTACAAAAAAAAAATAATTTTTGAATGTAGCTAAATGACAGATCCAATTCCATCGGTTTTCGTCAGGCTAAAGCACGCAAATACTTTTTGGCAATAAAATTTGACTGAACAGCTTTATAAATGGGCAAAAATAGGCAAATAGGCACTTTTCACAAGTGATCACATGCGGAAATGATGTAGAGGGCCATTCCACCAGCACCCCACCGACTGTTCGTTCGCCGCCAGCACCCCCTCCGGACAGACCGGCCCTCGACACCACTTCATCCTTGTCATGTGGCCCCTTGGGAAAAATAATTGCCCACCCCTGTGTTAACCAGTCAAAAAATGTTTTGACTTTCATAAATATCCCACTTTGAATAAGTGAGCTGTGCCCAGCACATTGGGTCCTTTGTTTTGCAGGAAAATATGATTAAAATCTGAACAAAGGTAAGGTAAAGCAATAAGCTCATCAGCCTAAAGCTTAAGGGGGTCATGCTATAAAGTGAGAATTTGACTGTTGAATTCGGAGACAATGGATTCCCTACCGTAACAATTCTCCATTATAAAATCACGATCGCGACAAATTTTTTAAAGCTCCAGCTTTGACATTTCCTTTGTAAAGCCGCGACTGTGACAAAATTCTAATTATAAAGCCGCAACTGCGACAGTAGCAGTCTATTGCGATTGTCTTTAGCTGGCGAATTCGGACCTTTACACTACAATTCAGACTTGATGGAATGACCCGCTAAGTGACCCTTTAAAGAAAGAAATATACACCAAGCTAAAGCTAAACTAGCAGTTTACATGTGGTGATGTTTTTTTCAAAAAATATATACTTACTCTTCTTATTGTGCTGTTAAGCTGCAGAACTTTAGTAAAATTGTATCAGTAAAAGAGCCAAAGTTAAAAGGTTAGGTATTCTCATTTCTCTATAAAGTAACTAAATAAGGTGACCCCTTACTTTGTTCTCATTGTGTTTCCTATTCCCATTCTGATCTTGCATTTGCCTGAGGCTGACTGCTTTTATGCAGAGGCTTTTTTAATTGTTTTGTATGGCACTCGCATTCACACGCTAAGCAATCTCTAGAAACAAGTAAGAGTGCCATCTAAACAAACTGTATTAATTTGCCTGTTAGTGTTACAAATCACAACATTGTGGCTCATATGAACACTAAGGGGGTTATTCCGGTAGCTCCGAATTTTTTGTCTCAAATTCACTTATAGCGAACTCTCATTATAAAGTCGCGACTGCGACTAAAGAATTGTCGCGGTCACGATTTTATAATGGAAGAATTGTCGCGGTCACGACTATATAATGGGAGTTCACTATAAGTGAATTTGGGACTGAAAATTCGGAGCTACCGGAATGACCCCCTTAGCATCTGGAAACCAGATGCTACTGGCTAACTTTACCAATCCCTGCCACACGTGGGAATTTTAAATAGTGAGGTTCAATTATTAAAAACTAATTAATTAAAATGAATATTACATTGTTCATTTGACTTCAGTAGATGCTTTGGTCCCTTGTGTTTCTGGATTCCTAAGGTCTCCAATTGCTTTCATTTCTAAAGTCCTTCTCTCTGCAGTTCCACTTCCAAGTCTTGCTATGTTCTGATCCCACTCTGTGTTGCTGTGTTCTGCAGTCCTGCTCTACAATTATTCTGCTGCATTACATTTGAGGGTTTTCAGTTTTTCCATGCTTTGGTGAAAGTTCCTTTGCTATCACTGGCTGGTTAACCTGGGTGCTGTGACATGGGAGTTTTCTCTCAGCAAAGGGTGTGAAACAAGCCTTAATTATGTCTAGATTTGTTACTCTGGATAAGTATTAAATTGATATTTCTTTTCTGTTAATTCCAGCCTCTGAATTATCCACACAGCATCCTTGCTTTCCTTTGTGGAAATATTTTGGGATCTATATCCTGGCAGCAGCTAAGTAACAGAGACATCTTTTTGAAGATTGCTAATAGCAGAGGGTACTGAACCTGGATCCTTAATGAAACAGCCAATTGTCTTTGTGGCAAATTTATGTAAGGCACATTGGTTAGGGAAGTAGCTAAAGGTGTAAATATGCATTATAAGTCAAGGCATGGGCGATTTTGAGATGATAGTGGTGCTATTAAGTTTCAGCAATGACTGTGGTAAACTTTAATCTAAGACCACAACACTGGATAATGAAGGGGCTGGAACTTGATGATACTGATGATAGATAGCAGAGATATCATAGAAGTCATGATAGAAATCACTAGCAAGTAAGCACTCTGGTCCTGAGTTATCTCATGCACATATGACCAAGGATAAGCTACTATAAATAGTTCCAGCGGGTCACTTCAGGGTGGATCAAAAACTATTATTACCACAACAGAAGTAACAGTCAAATTGATACTGGAAGTTCATTAGGTCATTTATGTACTGAAATTGACTTTTTTAAATGTAGTTGGCTTCCTCTTTCACAACATAAATTCATAAAATACACAATTATTAAGCACAAATAAAACTATTTTATTTGCAGAGAATATCTGTTAGATTCCATGTCCCATTCTGATGGAATATATCTCTGCCTCCATGTTTACTCTATAAACAAATTAAGACAAACTGATTACCTTCTTTGACAGTCTGGTTGAATGAAAGCCCAGATTTCAAAGAATAACTTTTATTGTTGCCAGTGTTGACAATGTATCGTACTACTTTTTACTACATTTACTACATTCCCCCTAAAACACTTGGCCAGTTAAAGACAGAGTGGGACCCTATATGCATATATTTATGTTGCCAGTGCCAGGCAGACAAAATAAACAGAATAGGTCTGTTTGTAAGCAGGGCCACCAGGCACCAGGTATTGGGGTTCTGGATATTTCCTCAGTTTGCACCCCCTAAAATTGGCCCTGCTGAAAACAGGGAAACCTAGCCATTGGCTGATCTTGTGACCTACAGAAAAAAATCACCACATGCATGTAGTAATATGTTGTAGTCTCTGTTAACAGATATTATCTAACTGTGGATTTGAAAAGTAAATAGTTGTGCTTTCTCCTTTTGTATAATTGTTTGGTTATTAAAACTAAAAAAAAAACAACACAATTTTTCTTATTATTCTGGCCCTCTGTATTTTAATTGATGTTAATTGGGTTAAAAGGAAATTAAACCCAACTTATTAATATGGTGTTGTTTCCATTTAAATGCTCCTCTTTAAGCAATTTCCCTTATTTATGACAAAGGCAGCTTCTTCTCTGATTTTACTTTACACCATCAAATCCAGAACTGGAAGTGTCAAGTAAAATAAATAAGATTGTATAACTTTGCAAACTGGATTTATGGGGCTTAAATGACAGCACTATTTAAAGAAGTACTATAGTACCGATATAAATGACCACATACATGTAAAACTCCCTTATAATAAACCAATCGCTAACACAAATAGTTAAAAAAAACTTTAGGGAAGAAATAAAACTTGCCGTTAGTTTCCCCTGTTAGGTCTTGTGAGAGCCGCCATTTTGTCTCCCCCTCCCTCCCTCTTCCAAGTTTGGCACCGCAAGAATAAAAACCTGCCTGACTGCAATTGGTTAATCAATGTCCTGACCTTTAGTCGTCATCAATCAGGAACTAAACTATCACCCCGATCCCCCTAGTACAGTGGTTCTCAACCTGTGGGTCGGGACCCCATTGGGGGTCGAATGGCGATTTGCCAGGGGTCGCCTAAGACCATTGGAAATATAGGTTTGAATGGAGTTACCCAATAATAATTAATGAATGGGGGACACCAAATCACAGGGAATTGTACTAATGGGTCACGGCAATAAAAAGGTTGAGAACCACTGCCCTAGTATCAGCCCCCTACCCTGCGCTATTTAAATCATTTACCAGCAAGTAAGCAGTTAATGATTTAAAAGCCCAATTATTTCCTTAGTGCTACTGTATTGCTAGCGCTATGGAAATAATTAGTAGTAACTAAATAAACCCCATCTAGTAGGGGTCCCTGGGACCCCCACACCTCCCCCGATCCCCCCCAGCATCAGCGCCCATCCAGCGCTATTTAAATCATTAACCGGCAAGTAAGTGGTTAATGATTTAAAAGCCCAATTATTTCCATAGCGCTACTGCAATATTAGCGCTATGGAAATAATTAGTATAATCCCTGGGACCCCCACACATCCCCCCTCACTTAGCACTAGGCTGAGTGAGGGGATCGCTAAATGAAGGAAGCGGCTCCCTGGGAGCCGCTTCCCTGCACCCTCCCCCTTGCCCCTCTGTGTCCCTTTGGGGTAGGGGGGGCAATAGAAATAAAAAAAGGTTGATACTGGGGGGAGGTGTGGGGGTCCCAGGGACCCCTGCTAGCTGGGGTTTATGTAAATTATACTAATTATTTCCATAGCGCTATTATTGCAGTAGCGTTAAGGAAATAATTGGGCTTTTAAATCATTAACCGCTTACTTGCTGGTTAATGATTTAAATAGCGCAGGGTAGGGGTCTGATACTGGGGGGATCGGGGGTTGATGTTAGGGTGGTGGGGGTCCTATGGACCCCCAGTGTATGGAATCTCAGTGCTGCAGCAATCGCAGGTATGCATGGATTCCAATTGGTTGAGGGCTTAGGGGGTGGGTACCTAAAGGTCAGGCTACGTTGGTGGGATCTAGAGCGCATGGGTGAGAATTCAGAGGAAGGGGCTTGGGAAAGGTAAGTACTGGGCATGCGCCCCATTCGCCATTAGTGCAAAATGGCCAGGGGGCTAAGTTTTTGTGGAAATACGGATCGGTTCACGTCACACACACATTTCCTTGTTTGGGGGCTTCCAGGGTGGCTTATTAAATCATCCAGCTTCACATGAAAATTGGGGGAAACTGGAGAAAATTGCTTCTCACTAAGGTATAGTACAGCATATGTAAAGATGTAATCTGACTATAGTTCTCCTTTAAGAATTTTAAATTATTGAAGTGAAATTTGATAATTTTGTGATGACAGATTCCCTTAAAACACCTTTAGGCTATTGTCACAGGAAATTTGTCCTGTGTTTTTTTCTGTGGCAAGAAAACTGCCTGAAGAAAGTTTCCATTGGATTACCTTGGTTTCTCTGTGTAACCACTTCAAAATCCATCCTTAGGCATTTTACTGATAAAGTCTACCTGTGCCCTGATATTTGAGGGATTACTTAGCAAAAGCAGGAAAGTCAATGACCTGCTTGAAAGGGATTGTCACTGCAGCAAATTTTGCAACTGCAAATATATATGGTATTAGTCTTAATCTGACCCTGTTTCTATTTACAAATTATGGGCTAAATTCTAGTAGCAGAATTTAAAGTACATTGGAGTGAGAACAGGTGGGAGGCTGGAAGGCAAGTTAGTAGAGCACTAAAATAGTCCAAGCGGGATAAGATAAAGGCATGTGTTAAAGTTTTAGTAGCTGCCTGAGTAGAAAGTGAATAGATCTTTTCAATGTTACAGAAATAAAATCATTTTTTAGCAGTGATACTAATGTACTTAGAGAAGAGTCAGAAGTCACTCCAAGGCAATGGACAGAAGTAACAGGGTTAATGATTACATCATCAATTGGAATGGGTTGGAAAAGGTGGAGTAGAGCCAGGTTTACTTCTGTTTCACCAAGATACAATTTAAGATGGCACTGGGCCATCCAAGAAGAGATTTCCCAGAGATGGAGATTTAAGTCTGAATTTCAGGTGTTAGTAGAAGGGTGAATAAGTAAATTTGGATATCATCTGCATACAAGTGATACTGAAGACCAAACAAGGGGATAAAGTCACCTGAAGAAAGAGTGCACAGGGAGAACAGGAGGGGATCAGGTCATATTTGTGAATAGAGAAGTGACCTTTGGCTTTTGCAACCTGGAGATTGTTTTCAAGTTTACACATGGTAGTTTCTGTAGATAGTGAATCTGATGGTGAAGGTCAATAAAAGAGTGTTGAATATGGAATAGGTGATTTGTTTGGCTTAGGAGAGAGTAGAAACATGTAGTACAGAAAATCCATCTGCATTTAAGATTTGTTCCACAGATGTTCTGCACTATGTGTGCATGAACAGATATATTGATTTCTTGCATTCAGCCAGGGTTGAAGATTATGAACCAATAATAAAAATGAAGAGGTAGCAATGCTGCAAAGGTAGCTTTACCAATGTGCTTTTATTTGGTGTTGCGCCATGACATATTTTGGGCCCACTGGCCACAAACACAAAACAAATGGCCACAAAATTCATTATAGTCTGTAAGGCATATTGGCAAACCTTTCATCAGAGGTCGGTGGTAAAAGTCCTAAAAGACAGAGGGTATAACAAGTATAACAAATAACAGCTGCAAGGAACTGCTAGAGAACTGACACAAACACAAAGGAACAATCTATTTAAGAGAAAGGAGGTTAGAAAACAGGGCAAGAATTTTGTCACGTTATGACCACAAAAGCAAGGCCATACAGAAAATCATTACAAAATACCGGCCCATAAATGAAAGTGACAAACTGTGGCCGTTTGTTTTATAATACCCGTGTTCTGCTATAAGAGAGGTAGATCTATATGCCCCAGTGAATTCTCTTGTACAAAGTCTAAAGGCCAGGACTTTTTTGTAGTAAAAAAAAATGGGTACTTTTTCCTGCATGTCATGTGTGTTGTAGTTTCATTATTCAAGGGAACAATTATTAACCATCCTACATCTGGTAAGCAATTCAAAGTTAAAAACTATGCGGCATATTTTTCGGTACGCCGTACCGCCACAAAAAAAGCACTGTATATTACATTTGTTACATTGTTCTCTGATTTTCATTAGACAGTAATAAAAGGCAGTTGTGTGAAAACAACTTTTGGTACACAAAAAAAAACTGGCAAAATAACAATCAGATCAGTTCTAACAATATATTGATGCAAAATCATAAAATAAGATTTAATCTATTGTCACTAAGTGTGTACAAATAGGAACCAGCGAAAAACGTATTTACATCATACCACAAAATACATGCATTGACATTGCTGCATCACAGAAAATACAGACATTTAAACATGAGTAAGACATTACAGAATGTTGTCTCGACAAAATTTGCAAAATGGACAACAAATTAACACCTTACTGCGCAATAAAAAAAAAGATGTTCTCAACAAAAGGAATATAAGTTTATTACTCTACGTTCCTGCAGCCTAGGTAGATCAACCCTTTGAAGGGTGTTGGCTTCACTCACGTGACCCTCCCCTTTCAGCCCCTGGAGAAGGTGAAAGATGCAAGGAATGCCGTGACGTCACTAAGCCTATCTGACCGGGATCAGCAGCAGACATTTTATCTCGTGGGAGGGCAAGAAAATATAATCAAATATACATACAAAAATAAAAATTGTGACTCCTAGTCAGCTGTTTTCACTGACTGCAATAAAGCAATAACTATTTATGTTATTATATTAACAGTATTTTTATAATGTTTATTTTCAGATTGTAGGTTCGATAACCGTGTCCTTTTTATTCAACTTACGCGGGTTTCGCTTTAGCCCTTATCTAAGATGGTCGAATCAGGTTTCCTCATCAAGGGAAAACTTTATTTAAAAAAAAAGCGCATATGCGTCACAGTTCCTCCCAGCACAATACCCCAAGGGAGTGGTTGACCTAAAATGCAGTTCCTATATGGTGATTGGGCGTAGGTGAGCTAGCGCACTTCCTATTTCCCTTCTGCAAGCGATTTTTTTTAATGCAAATCTTTATTGACAAGTTTCGCTTGACATTTACTCCGCCTGCATCTGCAATACTATCTCCTCCGCCCTTGTGTTTGCCTTCGCTCTTCCTCTCTCACGCGCCGCGGCTTGGCTTTAGGGGGCGGCGGCGCTTCTGCAACAGTAACGCGAGGTCGGTCTTACCCGGAAGGAAGTAGGAAAACCTACTTTGGTAGAGGCTTAATACGAGAAAGACTGACTGTTTCGCCGCCGCTAATGACTGGATAAAACCACAAACAGTCTGGTGAGTACTTCCGTGTTTTACGTCTTGATAACTTCAAATAATCGGAGGAAATTAACCTATATCGTCGACAACGCTTTTGAGGGTTATATTTTATCTATCTTATGTGTACCTAGGGAATGTCATAATGCATGCAAACGCGTGTGTTGTATTTCAAATGTGAGTGGAGGAGCTTGTGAAACATTATTTTATACACGTGTGTATCAATTAATTGTGGTCTTTATGATCCAATATCAGGTGAATGTTGCTTATGCTCTCTCATGGTCTAGTAGGGTTCCTCTCTTATATATGCTTCTGTTGAACACCCTTTGCCATTCTCTTCTAGACTAGTGCTCCCTGTACTGGAAATCTCTCCTAGGCTCTCTGTCTAAACACAGTGCTCAAGAGTAGAAGATAAATGTGTTTCTAATTACATTAGTGAGCAAATGTTCCTGTATTATATAGTATTTCATTACTGATCACCTGGCCACAATAAAAAGATGTTTTCATGGTTAATACAATTAAATATGAAGACACGCACACACTGATCAAGTGCAAATATATGTACCGTATTTTCCGGCGTATAAGACGACCCCCCAACTTTTCCAGTTAAAATAGAGAGTTTGGGATATACTCGCCATATAAGACTACCCCTCTATTTCCC